>CM033648.1:7868470-8136807 GCA_019512145.1 Engystomops pustulosus | reverse complement strand
CATATTCATACAACCAGCCCCCACCTGCTGTGAGAGGCGGGACTCACATTACTTGACCGCCCCCAATGTGTAGACGGTGGTTCTCGCATACCAGTTCAATGCCAAAATCCATGGGGATGCCATAATCTATTCTTCTCTTGATGTTAATACCATATTTCTGCGTTTCACTATTTTCCTGGCTGCATGACCCAAGTCGTCTATATGCTTTTCCTGGGGTACCAAGAACACGTGAGAACTGACATAATGTGAAGTTGATCAGTGACGAAGTAGGATCAAACATGCAACTGTCATCAAAGCTGGAAGTGATTGATCCATAAGTATCAACTGTTATATCTAGTTCCTAGAAAGACATAATTGTACATGGTCTCTGCTTACCAGTTTACTTAATTAACTTTGTTATTGGTCTTGAACAATCATAGAACGAAGAAACAACTGCCAGAGTAAGAATGTGCTTCTTAGCTGCCCATGGCAAACCATTACGTCCCTTTAAAATATTCATGAGCACTGGTAAATGAAAGCTGAGCTTTAACTGGTTCTTCATGGGTAACTAACACATTCTTGCAATCTTAGGCATCTTGATAAAATCCTCCTCACCCCATTGTTTTTTTATTCTTTCATATAATCAAAGAGGGAGTTTGGACAAATAGAGGGGTTCCAACAGTAAAATGGCCCTTATTTCTTGGCAAATTGCTATTATTGGAGGGCGTTAACGAAGAGGGGCGTGGCCGGCCAGGGTTGGGGACCCTGGCGGGGATGGGCCACCACAGGGTTGTTCCTGTCCCCGCAGCCCTGATAAATAACCCCACAGTAACAATAGAAACGTGATTGAACTGCGTCAGTTGCTCCCTACTCTCCCTAATTAATACTGTTATGGCACCGTCCAGGACAATGATGAGTCCTTCCTGATCTCGTGTCCTCAAGTAATGTCAAGGCACTCAATGTAAAAATTTCCCATGAAGTGTGTGGATATGGTATCCCTCATTCCCCATTCGGAATCTCTCTTTTTGGGGAGTAGTTATTGATTTCACTATTGACTGATAAGCACGGCAATTGTGTAAAATTTAAGGTTATCCACTACACTTATGGTATCCCCTACTCAAGCTGTCTAATCTTCTAATCTCCAGCTTTTGCTGACCCCCTACTATCCATGAAAATCTATGCCCTTTGCACGGAGTGTTTGGATCGCGGCATGCGCAGCTAACTCTGATTAGCATATAATAGGCACAGGCAGAGTTAACTAGTATAGCACTATGGGCTATCTTAGGAGTCCACCTATAGAGTTAGGGACAGGTCACTCCATACAACAATTACAGACCCCCCAGGCAATTAATACTTACCCCTTACCCACCATTTAATGAACAGGAAGGTCCCATGCCACGTATTCTTGACAAAAAGTTTCCTTTCCTGTCCTCTTACTAGCTTTGGGATCTATTTCTAAGGATAAGAGTGGTTCCTCTCTCAGGTGTTTCAAAAAAATGTAACTTCACAATAACAGGACTTTCCCTAAAAGGTATAGATTGCTATACTGGACGATAATACAGATAATATTGTAATATGTGGTTTGGAGATAGCACATATTTACTGAATATGTGTATTATTCTATGAACTATATGTGCACCCTACAATGACCATACAATCATTGACTACCAGAGTAGTGCAGTCAGTAAAAAAATGACCTGAAAATAGGAATATTCCTCAGAGGGAGGCATGGTATTGTGCCCACTATACCCCCTTATGACTGACACTCATTTAGCCACCTAGAAGCTTCCTGTCTTACTCAAAATAACTCCATAGAGTTTACTGTAAATGGGTTTTAAATTCCTCTACAATCCTATGGTATTTGCAGTGTAAGGAGAGAGTAATTTTTTGACATACAATTGTATACAAAGGTATCGTTTGCTGCCGATTTGCACGAGCGACAAGGTAAGGGATCTACATCAGCTCAATGTCAGAGAACCATAGCCACAGCAGGGTGAGACCACCTCCCACTGATAATGAACTGAATTTTTACAATCCTGATGCTACTTACAACTCACAACAATGGTTATGACTAAAACACACTCAGTGCCACTACAGGCCCGAAACCACCCCACTTTTTTAACTTTAGGGAGCCAATTGCATTATAATGCAAATTATAAATATCATTGCTCTAAATATAAAAACCGGAGAAATTGTTTTCTTCAACCTCATCCCTTTCCGTAAAAAGTCACCTGTACCACCAAAAGATAGTGATTAAAATTCAGACCCATCCTGGTAAAAAACAAGCCCTTGCAAAGTTTATGCTATGTAAGAATGAAAGAGTCACATGGATGTAAATAAACACAAAACTAAATAGTTCCCCTAAGAAATATCAATAACAGGTCAGTCCACAAGCTTCCTTGTTCTTGTGAATATCTTCAAAGCTTCTGAAGTATATATATTACCGTTTCATATCCACGTGTGGGTTTTTCCGTGTCAGCACATCATTCAGTGTTCTTGCTAAGCAACGTATTGATTTGTTCCAAATTACTGGATGTAGGCATACATTTCTGACCCGTCTGCAAAATGTATACTTGCCTAAATGATGGTTCTCATGGCACTAGTTGAGTCCCCATAAATAACTTACAACGCGATTTGTAAAGTCAATATATTATGATTATTCGGGAATATCTTCTAAGAATGTGGGTATATTGTGACGGTTAAACGCGCTGCGACATTGTCTGAACATGCGTTGCAGTAGTGCACGGGTTTAACAAAATGGGTTGACTACTGGTGAGGTCAAATCCTGCTGTTTCATCATTGCTTTTAGAAAAGACAGAATCCTCACTGTTTAGCGTCGTGTTTCCTAAAGTTATACTCCCCAGATCACGGGACACATCCCAAATTAGGCCACAATTCAGACTGTCCCTCCCATGGCCGGAGATATGTCGCCTTCTCTCTGTAGGACCCGCCGGAGCTTGCCATGTACAGATGCGATTGGAGAAGAGGCAGGGGTGGCACTGGGGGGGGAACAAGGAAAAGTGCGATTATTTATTTATTAAAAAAAAATGGGGCATAAGAGGGAAGTAGAAGAGGGGGTTAGAAGAAGGAAGGGGAACAGAATAGGGGCCCACAATATAAGAAAAGCAGAGAAGTCATAATAAGGAAGGGGGATCAGAAAGGGGATGAGGCGACAGAAAAATAATGGGGAGCACAATAAGAGGGGAGCAAAGAGGTGGTGCATAATAAAGAACTGAGCAGTAAAGGGGGGGCACAATCAAGGGGTGTATATAATTTGTTAATGTAGCTAGAGGGGGAATAGAAGGAAGGTGAGCAGAGAGTGTTATCACAATAGAGGGGGAGCAGATCAGGGGCAGAGCGAGAAATTGGAAGGGGAGGGGGGGAGACTGAGAGACGGGGTCATAAGTAAGATGGGGGAAAATCGAGAGAAGGGACCCACACATAAGGGGGCATTGTACAGAGATGAGATATATTTGCTGTAAGCAACTTATGTAGGTATTGTACTGTGTGGGCATACTAGGTTGTTGTAAAAGGGTGCAGGGCAAGGGACTGGAGGTCACTCTCCATGGAAACCAAGTAATCGCTGCATCATCCTGTAAATATACGAATCCTGTAACAAGATCGCTTATCGCCCGTTGTCTGGCAGTGTTCTAATAAGAGTCGGTGAGTTATTTTGCAAAACGTTGCACTCGTCTGATCCCGATATTGCTTGTACACCACCAGGGCTCTCGCCATCCTTTACCCAGGACTAACATTACAGTCACAGGGGGTTGCCAGGAAGAACCAGATACCTGCAACCTCGTCCATCCATATTTTTTGCACACACCACCTCTGCATGGAGACTGCCAGGCTGTGGGACAGCCCTCGTCCCCATACCCAAAGCACCTTGGCAATCAGCGCACCCTAGGCCGCAACCGCCATCCACTCCGGTATTCTGGCCCGGCTGCCACCTCGCCCCAATGAAAGCTAGGGCAACCGGTGGGGGTGTTGCAGGGAGGTATGTTGTCTATGACAGGGTGTAAGTATGCTTTAATTGATGGGCTTGTAATTAGTGGTAAGCCCATGGTGAATTATGCCCACATTTGACCGTTTCAAAAAATCTATTGGAGTCACCAAAAGGGCAAAAATAACCATGACTATATCAATAAAATGGATATGGTTAGCACCACAACACACCTCCTGTGAGCTGTTAGGAATTAGCCTAACTGGTGAGTTTTGGGTTCTGCGAGTTAATACCATTTGATGACATCGTTGCAGTGTATGTAAAACTACTATGATTATACCTATTTACAATGAACGTGAACTTCTTTGTGAACAAATAAACTCCGTTACAGTTTCCTTTATCTATCCAAGGGCATCTGCTGAGCTTTTTTCTGATGATTTAACAGTGTGAAAACTTAGATTTTCATTGAGGGGTTGTATACTGCCTAATGCACATCGGGACTCCATAAAACTTGATGTTATCCAAGGATTTATCATACCACACACCCGCGAGGAGTCTTTGTTTCCCACCAGAGGAGCCATTCATGGGGATTTTTCTTTGTTTCCCAGCAATAGATATTATGGGGGAGATGTATCAGTTTCTATGGCTGTTTTCCTGGGCTAGAAGCTTGTAAATAATGGCAAGTCTTGCCACTGAAGTAGTTTGCAATAATTGCCAGACTAGCCGCCCAAGGAACTTGTGGATATAGAAGGGAACTAGAGGGGGGTGGCCGCCGGCGGAGGGGTGGGTATGGGGGTACTGGTTTCTGGGGAAGAAACACCAAGTTAGAGCGGCCCGCAGGCTTGGGGGCCCTGTGCCACCACGACCAAATCTGCACCACTCACCAATTACTTTTTAAAAGCCCCAGTATTAGATGAACCACGGGTAATTAAACAATTTGGGGAAAACTGTATTACAGATTTGTTCTGGGGCCCATGGGTTTCAGGTTTGCTCAGGACTTATTATACAGAAAAATGTGTACCCATTCAATCAGTCAGATCCTAGCTCCTTTTTTTACAGAGGCTCTTTGAAAATAAAGAAGTAGAATTTCGATTTCTTGCAATGTTGGCATTCATGTATTGTTAAACCGCATTCTCCCATACTTACTTCTGTTGGCAGATTCGTTTCCTGTTAAAACACAGCAGTTCCAATTGGTTTAGGGTTCTCCAAGGTTCAAAGTATCCACCCAATATTCACTGCTTGAACCTTGTTTATATCTAATTACTGTAGGGAACCACGTCATACTCGGATAATCACCGCGGTCTTAATCCGATGGGTCAAGAGACACCAGTAAGAACGGTAGTTCATGGACAGGGCGATGTCAGCGTGGGGAAAGCTGATACAATTGTTGGTGTCTTTATGATATTCACGGCCCAGTCTGTGCGCCATGGACACGACACATCGTCTTTGAATCAAAGTCCCTTCATTAGAATAACAAGCAAGCATTTAAAAGAATGCAAGACTACTGAAGTAGTATTAAATATGTGCAACCCCCCGCCCGTCCAATACATGGGCAGAGGAGTAGTTGCGACAGCGCCCTCTCCCATGTTAGGAGCTGACACGGAAGTCCAAAACCCTACAGGAAGGTTCCAGAACTGAGCACTAGGTATTAGCAGCTGTAATCCTGCCTGAAGGGCCTGGTTATTATGTGAATTCTACATCACCATGTACCGGAGGTGTGATTGGTAGAGTTAGCCAACACTGACCAGTAACAAAACCCCTGGACAGGAGAAGGTGATGGGTCTTTTGGTCTCTTGAGTTCCAGAAACCACTGAGAGCACATTTCTTACACGGCTTCTTGGGCCCTAGCTCTCACTAGAGGCACAGCACTGTCCCCCAGACAGATAAAGTAGAGAAAGAAACAGTGTCATCACACATCAGGACTGATACTCAGCTAAAACAGGATAAAAGTCTGAGCGCTTCCAACTGCACAGTCCATCCCCAGCTGCATCTGCTACCAGCTGTGCAACCAATTCACTGAGTTACCCACTCTCCATGAACATTCCATACTCCGGTAATCTCCATAATCTGGATATGTTTCCGAGACCATTCTTGCCTGTTTGCCTGCAGTTTGCTAATGAAAGAACCGTGAGTTGTTTTGCCTCCGGTCTTTACCTGGATAAGCGTACCAAACCACGGGCTCCCATCCACACCCCAGGACATATCTTACATATCATTAAGGGTGCAAGGAGAAACCAGTCACAGCCTCTCCCTATATTTCTTACACACCAAACTGCTGAGACATGCAGGTTGTAGGACCATACCGGGTCCCCCATACCCAAGCACCGTGACATCAGCGTGCTCTAGGCCGCAACACCACCACTCGGTATCTGGTAGGCCTCTGGGCCCCAAGAAAAGGCTAGGGCCCCGGTGGGGGGGATGTTGCAGATGGCTGCGTGCTTTATTTGCGAACCAAATTTATTATAAATAATTAGAAATGTTAAATTGCTAATAATTGAATACATAATACTAAATAACATTTGAAACATAACTTGAGCATACTGTAAAAAGTGAATCTATAAAACCCCACACAACACAGCAACACAACATAAAGATTCCAAGATCGATAGGATGGTGCGCCGCCTTTTAAAAGGGAGTAGCCAGGCTAAGAACCAATCAAAAGGTACAACTACATAAGCCTGGAAACAGAATTTCTATTCGCCTAGTTCATGATCAAATCACCGTTTGCCGTTTTAATATCACTAGGCAGGAAAACATGCTGGAAAAAACGAACACAGCAAATCACCCATAAACCAATTAACTCAACCTGAGATGTAACATTTCAATGATACTGAGCCAGAAAACTAAAAGGACAAACAAAATGAGAAAATCCATACTGTGACACCATTACACCCCATTACAACAATTAAGTTCCAGGGGGGGTGTAAAACACTTAGCTTCACATGGATTTGCATTTATACGTTACTGTGAAGGGCCTTCAAACCATGAAATTCTCGTACATCTGGTCCTACACTCAATGCACATGTTCACAAGAGGCCTTTCTGGATCTTTGAAGTCTCCAAAGGTCCTCATACTTGCAGATTGAAAACAAGGAGAAAGGTGGGTGATCCTGAATTCCATCCTTGTAGGGGTTACAATATTTCAACACAAGCCCCAGTCTCCAGTCTATCTGCCCTGTGAGAGCACCAGATGATAGGTCCCAATGCGCCTTTCAAGCACGCTCTCTAGTAAGTATGTTCTGTTAGTGCAACAACCTGTCCGATGTCATAGGGTAGTTAGTTGTCGAATAGCCGCCCAATCCATGTTTAGGGATCTAATAGGGAGACTGGATCACCTCAATTAGGAGTGTCTCCAAAAGTGGGAAACTTTGTAATTGAGCTGGAACCACGCCTTGGAGGACAAGAGTTAACAGATCCATTTTTTATATATAACAATGATTATGACTATGTCTTATTTTAAGCCAACTGTTAAGTGTATTGGAGAGTTCTGCCCCACCATCACTAGTGAGTACAAACCTCCTGTGGGCGGGAGAGCAGAGTCCTGACAGGGAGCTCCCTCCAGACACGACTCTCAAGAAGCAGAGATGTACTCAGGCCATCCCTGACAACCGTGGGCAGTCGGATGATCTTAATTCCCCGAGCAGGAGTTCCACTGTCCGGACTCGATCCATCTATGAAACCCAGCCTGAAGCTACTACCGGCTGCAAACAACCCTTCCTCCTGCGGACTAGCTGCCTACCAGCTTTAAGCCTCCGAAACCTACTGTTGACTGCTGACGGTCATTGCCTGCCGTTGAAGTTCAATAAAGAGCTGGAGTTGATTAGCTCTACCTGCCCTCTGTGTGATCCCTGGAGCAGGCTGCTTCACATCACGGGCTCACCTATTCTTTCATCACCGATGATCTCTAGCATTACACTTCAGGGTTGCCCCAGGAAACTTAGTACATACACAGCCTCTCCCTCCTCATTTCGCACACACCACTGCTGGAGACCTTCCATGGCTTGTAGCCAGGCCCTCCGGTCCAATACCAAGCAATGTGGTAATCAGCGCGTCCTAGGCCGCAACCGCACCCATTTGGTTGAAAATTCTGGGCCCCGTAAGAAAGGTTAGGACCTGGTGGGGGATGTTGCACTCATGCATCCACTGCCCAGGCAAGTTAACTTTCCACATGCAAATGGTCTAGGCGCCGAGCAAGTTTTTTGTAAGTCCAGAACTGGGACCCCGGTGAATGTTTGCAATCAACACTTTGGAACGAAGGGAAAGCTATGCTCCAGGCACCTTCCTGAATTCGTATTAAGAGAGAGATTAGAATGACTAGAACGCTTCTCTGTGACCCGGTAGAGGCCATCTGACCTTGAGGGATGCTGCCCCTAGCTACAATCAGAATATCGATAAAAAAGATCTGTTCTAGATGGCTTTTATTCTGTCCCCCGGCAACTGTCTATAGACGGAGCCCTACAAGGACGTGAGGGACATGATAGAAGTAAATCCCTAATTATAGATGGAGGTGTGAGGCAATTGTTGCAGCGGTCTTCACCAGGATGGTTTGTCAGCAGACTGGTCAGAGGTGGAGACATTAACCAGACATACTCAAATCCGAAAACTCCTTCCTCATCTCCTCCTCGCCCTCATTTATTTTTCTACCATGCAGCGCCGTTAGGAAATCGTGGCCTGAACTACAATCGGCCGTATAACCATATGTTATCTTTCTTAATAGGATTACGGAAAGAAGATCCCCAAAGTTAGATGGGAAATCTGGTTGTATAATCACTTGGGATGTTGTGAAAGACTCTATTAGTTCTGACTTCTGGTGCTGGTCTATGACAAGTCCCCTGGTGCCCGTCTTTCAAGATAGTTTTTATGCAATCCCATGGTGGATCTAAGTAAACAGCAAGGAGCGAGTGAGTTATATGACACAAGGGTACGTGTAGTGAATGGGATAAGGTGTGGTAATATATCACCTCTCGTGAATGATAAACAAAAAACTACTGAGCATAAAGCCCACCCTTACTTACATCATAAAACTAAATAACTAAACTCTTCCTTCAAATGATGAAATCTTAATTTGTATGATGAAATGTAAATGAATTACACCTTGGTCGCAAGGGGTGTCTATTAAGTGAACCCCACTCCAGTGTTAACGCACGCCAAAGCTGTTGAAAGTTGAATGAAGAACTTAAGTTGATTTGCACAACGCTGTCTCTCGGTTACTGACTCCTTGATACGGCTTGCTTACCACACAGGCCTTCCCAATATAATTACCCAGGGATCATCTTACGACACCTCAGGGTGTTGCCCACGTGAGAACCCAGTCATAATCAAGCACTTTTCCTCCTTTGGTCGCCCTCCTGTCCCCATACCAAAGCACCGTGAGATCAGCGCCCGTAGCCACAATTGCCATCCACTCCTGCCACTCCTACTTCTCCGTTACTGCTCGCCCCGACTGCGACCAAGGCGCAGCTCTGGAATGTGACTGATATTAGAGATATATACCAATAAATTGTACTCCAGAACATCCACAGCTTAGTCATCTGAGATGTGTAACATGATAGATAGAGTTATACTAACACTAATGTATTATTAATACATATAGGAGCCGAGCAGGTAAATAATGGTGATCATGGCTCTAAAGGGACCCAGAACTGAAAAGCTTTGAATCTGAGTGAGTGGGAAGTAGCCAAACCTCTCTACAGCCACCCATATGTGGTGTAGAATTTAGTAGGTCCATTTTAAAGTCCATCTTTGGTACATTACAATCCCTTTACTTTAGTTCCCCCCCTGGCTTTAAACCATAAATCTTCCTTCTTCTCCATACTTTATACATTATGTTTGCTTGTTTCTTTCGCTGCACTTGTACGTTAAAACAGGCTTGAGGACAATTGTAGCAGTGATATACTGCTTGTAATTACATACAAGTTCATTTCTTCCATTAATTTATTAGTAGAAAACCCATATATCTAGCTGAATATATTAACATTTGAACATCAGTAAGTGAGGAAGCATCAATTCTTAATACGTTAAAAGCACTGTAATTAAATAACATCGACTTTGTGCTTAAAAACCCCACTGCCCTCCTTGCAGTTTTACTAAATGCTGTAATTTGCACACAATTCTGGAGCATCTTTATTATACGGTAGATCTAAGATATTGTTCCTTCTTGTTCTCTATGGGAATGTATGAATATTGATGTGTAAACTTTTGGGTGCGGTCTAGTTAGTTCACTGACTTATGCTCTTCTTAGGCCACACTCTCTCTTCTCTCCTTCGTCCCCTTTTAATTGTAGGACACACCCCAAAGTGATAGCAACACCCAATTGTCCGTTTATTCATATTTTCTAGAAGATAATAGAGGGAGCACAAGACGCAGAATTCTAAGGAAAAGAGACTCCGGAGGAGATGTGAGAAAAGAGGGTGGCGTTGCACTCTTTTGTTGGATTGCTCTATGGATTGCCGAGCTATCTATCTGTCTGTTTACTCTTATCTAGTATCATAGTCATCTCATCGATCTGCTATCTTATACATCTATCTAATCTATAGCTATCTATCTATACTGATCGATGCTCTAGCATCATGTCTATAGGAAATCGTAGACTCATATATACATACTGTATCATCTCATATCTTATCTATCATCTATCACTATCTATCCATCATCATCTATGATGCATATATCTATCTAGTCTATCTATCTATCTATACTATCATCATATCTCATGCTACATCTCTCATCGATCTATAAATCTCATATCGTCATCGTATTATCATATCTATCTCATATCTATCTATCTCATCTATCGTCTACTCTATCATCTGATGACTCATATCTATCTCATATCTATCTTCTCATATCGATCTGTCATCATAATCATTCTATCTATCTATTATCTATCTATTCATCATCTACTACTATCAGCTATCTCTATTGTTTATAGGGGGAATATAATTTCAGAATCATCCATTTTGCCGCTATGATAACTTTGGCTAATATTCAGACAAAGCCACTAGACAGTATGGATTTTGCATTCAAATCTAGGGGAAAACATATATTAAAAAATTTTCACGCCAGATGATTCTAAGGTTGTAAACTGCAATTCTCTGAGTCAGCACAAAAATCGAAATGGGCCAGGGTCATTGCAGACCTCATTATTATTGCACAAATCTGTATCATAAAGCTGGAGCATGAGGTGCGAAATGTGTGTTAGAGCATGGCTGGGATATTACAGCCTCCCTGACGCTGCTATAGTTGCCAGAGAATCTCTGATGCCGGACACAGATTAAATAGTGTGGAATGCTTTGCAGGGTTCGTTAACAGCCCAACACGGTCCCAAGGGCTGTCGCCAGCACCGCGGCTTTACCCGGGGGGCAGTGCCGTGCTCACCGAGCTGCTATGGGGGGCCCACTCTGGAATCTCATTCCCCAGCAGCCTGGAAGTACTGGTGAGGAGGGATGTATATGATAGAAATATGTGTGGTTGTATCTAATGAACACTTGAGGGGTCTGTATATAAAATAACATTGCTGTTTGGAAATTTTTCGAATTTTTACTGAGGTATTTCGAATTTTTAACACACGAGTTTCACTGCAAAGGGGCCCCACTGAGGCTCTGTTTACCTCAGGGGCTATGGAAACCTGCAAGCCGACCCTTCGGTCTGGTCCTCTCAGATGAGACTGAACCAGTCCTGACTTACAAGAGTTATCTAATCTACAGTATCATGTCTGTCGGTCTGTCTATCGTATCTAGAGACAATGAAAAACAAGGCCGCACACGCAATTGGTAGTGAAAAATACCTTAGGCGATTTATTGCCTTGTGTAAGAGCAAGTTTCGGCTCCAAACAGTGACCTTCTCAGTCTTGAAAGGATATTACGAAATGGGACAAAACCGGTGAATCAAGGATTGCTGCTGATGTTCCAAATTCAATGTCTGTTTTTGTAAAGTGTTTGTAAGCACATTTTAGAAGTTTTTGATGTTTTGACAGCGATATTTAGTGTAATGAATCTGCCGTACGGGGCCTTTTGCAGATTTTTATCATCTTGTGTCTTTATTGATTCATGGCATAATTTCAGTCCAATTCACACTGGTCGTATGAGTCTATACAATTAATGCTACCTATCATCCATCTAGACGCGCTGTGCATTTACAAGATCAGTCATGCCAAATAACATTTTAAATGGGGGTTTAGGAAAATAAAAAACATTTTGATGGAGAAACTGATGTCCTATTCAATCCGAGCTGGAAATTTTAAGTATTATTATCCTCTTGAGTTTAACGATTCCTAACATAGAGCAGCGGCCCCTGACTGTGTGGCTCTCCAGCTGCCCTGTGTAACTATCAGATTCCATCACATGTTACTGAATCCTATACAGTACGGGAGACGACCTAATAAAGTAGCACCTTAGGGCGCACATTCACACACGGGGGATGAGAAGAAGCGAGGAGGAGTATGGCGCGCCCTCACCCTTCCCTATTGAAAGGCGAGGGGCTCAAACAGCTGAATGGGGTGTCCATAGAATGTCTATCTTTGGTGTCGATCATGACAGCAACTTTGTGCGGCCAATCAGGGCCCAAAATCTACTGCCGTGTGGAATGGGGTCCTATGACTGAGATTATGCCTTATGTTTGACCAACCTAAAAAACTCTGCTGGTTTTAGTGCCCGTGATCAGTATTGAAACTTGTCTTGTGCTAGACTTTGGAATGTCGCACTTCTTACGTTATCAAGGGTTAACTGCATTAATCTAAGTGTTGGTTAGCATACGTTCTGCTTCTTAGTACTGTATCTGTAGACCGTAAAGGGTTAATGAACACAACATTTTTCCTAAGCTATGAAAAGAATAGTTTTTTTCAGGAAGCAAGCCAGGACTTGTTATCACAGACAGTATGACTTTAGAATGACAGATGTCTGTCTAGAAAGTTGTTTAACACTTAGAAACTTCCTGCCGGGAATATATGAGTACTCTGTAAGACTAGGTAGAATCGCGTCTCATGTTTGGGCTTGAAATAGTAATGTATAATTTTACTACTGAACAGGATAATTTACAGAAGTGAGAAGAGAGCAGAGGAGGGTGAATTCTTCCAGCAAGACTGTGGAGCTGCACAGAGGGTCTCGGATAATTCCCCTCGAGCAGTTTGGGGATGAATTAGCACAATTAAAGTGAGTTTTGCATAAAAAGGGAGACAGGATAGCAACAAGCGATGATTGTGGCAGGTGAGAATGCATTTACCACCTCTGGCCTTGGTCCCATTTCTTTGCAGTTTTCGGCCGGCACCGGGCCTACAAGTCCTGGGGGGGAGGGGCACGGATTGCGCAGCCAATGAGTGCCCTCTGGGACTAAAGAAAACAAAATAAATTAAAGTAATCCAGAAAGACAAATATTCACCCTGTTTCTAAGAATGTACACTTGATCGTATAAAGAGGTTCCTTCACGAGCCTGATTCACCGCAACTTCTGGCTTGTGTCAGGCCTAAAGAAACAGAAAAGTGTACCTAGTGGAAACTCGGAGCCGAGCAGTGGTAAGGTATGTATTCTTTTCCCACAGGCTCCACATACCCTATGGGGTTTCCAAATTCCAGGAAAAGCCCTTAAAGTGTTCTACTCTATCAATTTTCAAAGGTTATGTTTAAAAACATTTTTTTAAACCCTCTCGTAACAATCAATTCTCATTGTTTGGACACCAGTTGGATTGGACCTTGACACTATTTCCTGTCTATGGTAATAAGCTAACATTCTATCCGAGATGTGTGTGAACGTCACTATTTTCAATAACTCAATACATGATTCATAGTAGCCATGAAATATGACTGAGCAAATCTCAGCAACAACATCGTGTTTATGAATGACCGCGGAGTGGAAATTTCGTAGATTCCCTATATTGACAAAGTCTCTCTTTGTTATTTCGCCGTCTCCAAGGCCATCAGTCTTTGGAAACAGACAATCATACAATCTTATTGTTTACATTATAATGGCCGTGAACGCCTCCGCTCCTTTTTGGAAGCGATAGAAAATAGCAGATCGCATTGGCCGCTGCTCGGGGTAACAGGGAATTCCACAAAATTGTTTGTTCTGTTCCCCTTTAAACATCCACTTAGGCCATTTAGTCCATTATAACTGTCAAAGGAAACTCCGTCCATTTTTCACGGGGCCTATAGGGTAGGGGCCCTAAGTAACAGATCCATCATTCTTTAGATTTCCTGCAGACATAACACAGTTTGTATGGTTATTATGCAAGACCCGCATGTCCATCTCCACAAACTAGGACCTCAGGGCATACAGAGCATGTAGTATATTTAAAGCGGGGAATGATCAGTTTATGGAGTAGTTTAACGTAGATAAGATACTACACTCCCAGAGAAAATCTAGAATTGCGGAATCTTAGAAATGTGTTGTCTCAGTTGTCAACACTTTTGCTGCAAATTGTCCACAAAAATTTTTAGAATTTTTGGGACAAGTCCCTTTATAATTCAGCATCGTACTCTCGAGTTAGTAGTGAATCCACATGTCAAAGACAGATTCATGACGCAGGAATTCGACCTAAACTACTCCGTCCCATGGGGCAAAAGAGAAAGAAACAACATGAAGAAAGAAGTATCACGAAATGAAAACCAAAAATCCAACAAAGTACATCGAAAACACCCCCAAAAATAGATACGTGTTAAATGTTCTTCCACCAATTGTCTCTCCTGATATGGCCATACCATGTTCCTTCAAGATGTTATGGAATCTAGACAAATTTAGAAATAAAGAAACGTCTCTGTATGGTTTTAGTCTATGTTTGTAACTGCTCCTAAATTTTTTGTTAAAGGGGTGGCCCTCTTTACAGACATTCCAATGCGCTTTTTACTGCCTTGTGGATAGTCTTTGACGTTCAACACGTGATTAACAGTCCACTGTTATGTGGCACGACCCTCCATGCTCTCTTCTTTACAATCTCTGAGAAAAAGCAGCACTATTATGATCCGTCCACTCATCCCCTCTTGTCTTCTCTATCAGTGAGGGTACCAGACTGTGGGAAGAAAGATTACAGGTGGTGCGCTTGAGCAGTGATCAGAAGATGAAGTTGTGTATATATGCAGAGGCGCATGGTGGAACAGGAAAGGCTGAAGCTGCTAACACATGAAGAGACATATCTTATGGAAGAGAGAGTATATGAAAAAAGGACAACCCCTTAAGATCACAATGAATCAATATAATTACGTCTAAATACACCGGGTCATTTAGGATCATTTCATTATTAAACTCAGGTTTTATTTAGGGTATCAAGCCACACGGGGCTATTCAAGCCGTCTCTTCTCCTGGATGAAGGTGGTCAACATCCCTGCTTCTCACATACTCCAGCACCAAGAAGAACAGACATTGTAACATAGAAAGAAACAGAGAGGAGAAAACAACAGTCACCATATGTCAGGATCCTATTATTTCTAACCACGTATAGTGATTGGGCTTGTTTTTTGTTGGACAACATGCATTTTTAATGAAAGTAGTTAAGTGTCACATAATGTATTAAACAAATTTTTATTTTTTTTTGCTGCTCTGAAATGGACCAAAATAATACCCAGTGAGATGATTGCCTTTGTCCCATTGGTTCTGGTGTTTGAGGGACATCAGATAATGGATTATAAGTGTCATTAAGATGCCTTGGGTGGAAGGCAAGATCTGTGTGGACGAGGGAAGGGCTCCCTGATTACACCGTTCCATTTTTCATCTCTTTCTCTTCCTATTTCATCTGGAATCCATATTGGTTTTGATAGTGATTTTCCCTGGGTAAGAAAAGTCCAGTTCTTTTCGGTCTCTCTAGCTGACAATCAACATACTTGGAATCACGTAACATGTCGGAGCTAGGGAGAGGAGGAGGGGCATGCTGAGCACGTCTCCACCAACCCCTACAATAGAGAAACATGGGGCACGCGTTGATTCCATGGAAAGACAGGAATGTCTATTCTTTCTCCCGGCTTACAGAACATTACGGTGCTGCACTGTGTGCTGCACCGCTCCCGTACGGCGCCGTGCTCCCTTAGCATCTGTGGGGGCCGATATACAGCGTATATGTCGGCCCCGTATAGTAATGTCCCCCATACGGCCAGTGTGAAGGAGCCTTAGACAGCATTGCACTAATAACATGTGCCCACCATGTCGTTGCCGGCAAAGGAGGGTGAGGGTGAGTGCTGCTCACCCCCCATCCCTCTTTATAGAGATAACATAAAGGCACGGTTTGCCAAAGAGGGTGCGCACAGCAGCACTCTATGCGCCATTGCCGGCCTATAGGGTATATACGTACCCCAATCGGGTAATGAGAATGTACCGTACCATGTTTGAGCGAGTGGCACTGACATGTAAGCCATCATGATCATAGACCGGTAGGAAGCATGGAGGTTCATAGATAGATAGATAGAAGATAAGATAGATAGATAGATAGATAGATAAAACTGCTACTGGTTAAGGATACACTCATTTTTTACATGGTTGTTTTTTATACAACAGACATTAAATAGTGACAGTGATAGATTCTATCTTTACAGTGTCGGGTAACGGGACATGTTTAGGGCATATAAACCAATTCCAGCACCAAACAGTGAAGATATATAGTTCAGGTAAACGGGGTTGTAAAAACTACAATCTCCTTGTCTTTCAATCCCCTATAGCATATTATAAATCCTAGGTCACCTTAGGCTAAAATATAGATGGGTAAAATAAACTTAAAGGTATGACTACCTTTCGGGTGTTGTCCTGGTGCTGAATGTGCGGGATCCTAATTTTCTGAACCAACATGAAAAAAATATAGACGAAAATCTCAGTATTGATAGATTTCAAAAACAAAAGATATACAAAATATACAAATAGAGCATCATGGATAGTTCTGGAGAACCCTTGAAATACGTAAATATATCCAGGCGGGTACGGGTGTAGCAAGTATGTGCTGCACAAAATATAAATTATCTACTTGGTAACACAACTATAAATTTATTAATGAATGACTCTATACTCCCAAAGTGGTAGAAAACATGATTTCACGCTCTTCTCTATCAGTTTTCATGAGGACCAAAAAGATTTCTTTTTTAAAAAAATCGGGGGGGCTTTTGTTTGAGGATGTCTTTGTGTCTGCTGGGGGTCTGCGTTTCAGGATCCGTAGGTCCAAAACGGATGTATTCGGGCAAGGCTGTTGGGTGTCGCTGCGTCCGGTTGGAGGGTTGGCATGCCCGGTCGTCGCAGTTGAACGTTATTTGACATTAAGGGTGGGTGGGGTTCCTTTTTTGGCGCATGCTGATGGTTCTCCTCTCACTCGCTTTCAATTTACTGTAAGTTTCAAAAAAGCACTGGCTGCCGTCGGAGTCCCTCCAGGCGAGTTTGGCACCCACTCATTCAGAATAGGGGCAGCTACTACTGCAAGCGAATTGGGGCTTCCGGATGCGGAAGTTCAGAGGATTGGGCGTTGGAAGTCTGAATGTTTTGCTGGTTATATTCACCCCGATCTGCTTATTAGTTGATTTTTTTTTTCCTTCCTAAATCCCCTACTCCCTTCCCCTCTTTTTCTTTAGATTCTCGGCCAACAATATGGATCTTGGGACACTCATTCATCTATTGGGCCGAGCAACGGGCCATGGTGCGTCCGGGTGGAAGGTCACTCGGTTTTTTCAACGCAGTTGTTCGCTGGCCTGGAATAAAGGGCCTGCGATGGTTACAAGCCTTGCCTGAAATGGTGGACATCAGTCGTTACTCAGAGTCTCCCTCAATACTCGTTTTGCATCTCGGGGGTAATGATTTATGCTCCGTGCGCTTGGGAGAACTGATCCCACTGATCCAATCTGACTTTGAAAGGTTCTCTTCTTTCTTTTCGCGTTTTGTTTTAGTGTGGTCCGAAATCATTCCCAGGGCAATCTGGGAAGGGGCTAGGGATGGGGCAGGCATTGAAAGAAGCAGGAGATTGTTGAATACTAAAGTGTCACACTTTCTGCGTGAGAGAGGAGGTGTTGTTGTCAGACACAGGGAGTTGGAGGGGGACAATCGTGGCATGTTGCTACCTGATGGTGTCCATTTCACGGATATAGGATTGGACATCTTCCTATCCGGTCTTCAGGATGGGATTGAGAGGGCTTCTCCTCCTTGGCTGTTCTCTAGAAAGCTGTGGTCGACTCCCTGATGTCATACCATAAGTTTAAATATAATACTTGTGTCTGAGTTTTTATTAAAGGGGATGTAGGGGTTGGTAAGGTTGGGGTACACGGTTATGCATGCAGTCTCGCATTACACCAGTTCCAAAATCCAGGAGGGATGACATTACTATTCTTCCTTTGATGTTCTACCATATTTCTGCTTTTCAAATATTTCCTGGCTGCAGGACCCAAGTCTTCTATATGCTTTTCCCTGGGGTACACAAGAACACGCTGAGAACATGACATAATGTGAAGTGATCAGTGAGAAGTAGATCACAACATGAAACTTTCATCACAGCTGGAAGTGTATTGATCAGCAGTAAGTATACAGCATGTTATATCTATGTTTCCTAGAAAGACATAATTGTAACATGGCCTCTGCTTACCATGTCTTCTTATTAACTTGTTATTGTCTTGAACAATACATAGAACTGGAGAACAACTGCCTAAGAGTAAGAATGTGCTTAGCTGCCCATGGCAACCAATTACAGTTCCCCTTTAAAATATCCATGAGCACTGGTAAAATGAAAGCTGAGCTGTAACTGGTTGCCATGGGTAACTAAGCACATTCTTACTCTTAGGCAGCTTGATAAATCTACCCCATTGTTTTTTTATGTCTTTCATATAAGCAAAGAGGAGTTTGGACAGAATAGGGGGTTGCACAGTAAATGGCGCCTTATTGCTGGCAATTGCTATTATTGGAGGGGCGTAAAGAAGAGGGGCGTGGCCGGCCAGGGGTGGGCGACCCTGGCGGGGAGTGGGCCACCACAGGGTGTTCCTGTCCCCGCGCCTGATAAATAACCCCCACAGTATACAATAGAACTGTATTGAACTGCTCAGTTGCTCCCTACTCTCCCTAATTTAAACTTTATTGGCACCTCCAGGACAATGCTGAGCCTTCCTGATCTCTGATGCCTCAAGTAATGTCAAGGAAAGCATCAAATGTAAAAATTTCCATTACTGTGTGGATATGGTGATCCAATCGTTCCCACTGCGGAATTCTCTTTTTTGGCGGAGTACTTATTGATTGTCACTATTGAGCTGATAAAGCACGTGCAATTTTGTAAAATTTAAAGGGGTATTCCAATAACATTATGGTATCCCATACTCAAGCTGTCTAATCTTCTAATTCCAGCTTTTGGGACCCCCTACTATCCATGAAAATGCTACTGCCCTTTGCGTGGAGTGTTTGGTCGTGCATGCGCAGCTACTCTATTAGCTATAATAGAGCAGGCAAGGTTAACTAAGTATAGCACTATGGCTATCTTCAGGAGTCCCATATAGAGTTAAGGGACATGTCACTCCATACAACAATTATCAGACCCCCAGCACTTAGATACTTACCCCCCATTTAATGAACAGAAGGTCCCAATGCCAGGATTCTTGACAAAAAGTTTCCCTTTCCTCTCTACTAGCCTTTTGGATTATTTCTAAGGATAGAGTGGTCTCCATCTTCAATGTGTTTCAAAAATGTAACTTCACAATAGACAAGGACTTATCCCTATAAAGGTATAGATTGCTATAATGGACGAAAATACAGATAATATTGTAATATGTGTTTGGAGCATAGCCAATATTTACTGAATTATGCCTTATTCTATGAACTCATGTGCCCACCTACAAGGACATCACTACCTTGACTACCAGAGTAGTGCAGTCAGTAAAAATGACCTGAAAATAGGAATATTCTCAGAGGGAGGCATCGTGTGCCCACTAATAGCCCCCCTTATGACTGACACTTACATTTAGCTCAACTAGAAGCTTCTGTCTTCTCAAAATACTCCATAGAGTTACTGTAAATGGGTTTTAAATTCTCTCCTACACTATGGTATTTGCAGGGAGAAGAGAGTAATTTTTTGACCATTACATTGTATACAAAGGTTCGTTCTGCTGCCGATTTGCAACGAGCGACAAGGGTAAGGGATATACATCAGCTCAATGCAGAGAACTAAGAGCACAGCAGGGTGAGACCCCCTCCCACTGGAATAGAAATGAATTTTTAGCAATCCTGATGCTACTTACAACCTCACAACAAGGGTATGACTAAAACATCACTCTAGTGCCACTACAGGCCAGAACCACCCACTTAACTTTAGGGAGCCTAATTTGCATATAATGCAAATTATAAAATGATCATGCTCTTTAACCCGTATGAAATTGTTTTCTTCACTCATCCCTTTCAGTAAAAAGTCACCTGTACCACAAAAAGATAGTGATTAAAATGTCAACCCATCCTGTAAAAAACAAGCCCTTGCAAAGTTCTATTGTTAATGGATATAGAATGAAGGTCACATGATGTAACATAAACATCACAAAAATAAATAAGTTTCCCCTAAAGAAATAGTCAATAACAGTCAGTCCACAAGTTTCATGTTCTGTGAATAGTCTTCAAAGCTTCTGAAGTATATTATATTACCGTTTCATATCCATCCTGTTGTTTTTCCGTGTCAGCACATCATTCATGTGTCTTGTAAGCAACGTATTTGATTTTTTCCAAATTACTGGATGTAGGAATCATTCTGACCCTTCTGCAAAATGTACTACTGCCTAATGATGGAGTTCTCATGGCACTAGTTGAGTCCCATATAATGACTACACAGTGATTTGTAAATGTCATATATATATATTTATGATTTTAATGGGAAAAATATATTATAAGGCTGGGTAATATTGTGAGGTTAAAGCGCTGCTGACATTGTCTGAAACATCGTTGCAGTAGTAGTGCACGGGTTTAATCAAAATGGTTGACTACTGGGTGAGGTCAAAATCCCTGCTGATTTTCATCTTGTTTAGAACAAGACAGAATCTCACTGAAGCGTCGTGTTTCATAGAATTTCATACCTCCCCAGATCAAGCGGGACAGTCCCAAATTTAGGCCCAGTTCTGCTGTCCCTCCCATGACCGGAGATATGTCTCTCTTTGTAGGACTGCCGGATCTCTGCCATGTACAGATGCGATGGAGGAAGGGCGGCAATGGGGGAACAAGGAAAAGTGCAGATTATTTATTTTTATTAAAAAAAGGGGTCATAAGAGGGGAAGTAGAGAGGGGGGCATAATAAGGAAGGGGAGCAGAAAGAGGGGCCACAATAATAAGAAAGCAGAGAAGTCATAATAAGGAAGGGGGGCAGAAAGGGGAGAACAATAAGAGTGGGAGCACAATAAGAAGGGGAGCAAAGAGGGGGCATAATAAAGAACGGGAGCAGAAAGGGGGGCACAATCAGAGGGGGAATATAATTTGAATGTGAGCATAGAGGGGGTATAATAAGGAAGGTGAGCAGAGAGGGGAGCACAATAAGAGGGGGAGCAGATCAGGGGCAGAGCAGAGAAATTGGAAGGGGAGGGGGGAGACTGCAGAGACTGGTTCATAATAAGAGGGGAAGCAGAGAAAGGGACCACAATAAGGGGGCACTGTACAAGATGAGAATATTTGCTGTAAGCCATTATTGTAGGTATTGTATTGTGCGGGCATACTATGGGGTGTAATAAGGGGCAGGGCAAGGGACATGGAGGATCACTCTCCATGACAACTCAAGTAATCCGGCATCATCCTGTAATACGGAATCTGTAACAAGATCGTTTCGCCCGTTGTCTGCAGTTGTTCTAATAAAGAGCTGTGAGTTATTTTGCAAAACGTTGCCTCCGTCTGATCCCTGAATATGGCTGTATCACCACCACGGGCTCTGCCATCCTTTACCCAGGGACATACATTACAGTCACTAAGGGGGTTGCCCCAGGAAGAACCAGTACCTCAGCCTCTCCCTCCATATTTCTTGCACACACCACCTGCTGGAGACCTGCCAGGCTGTGGGACAGCCCTCCGGTCCCCATACCAAGCACCGTGGCATCAGCGCTCCCTAGGCCACAACCGCCAGCCACTCCGGTATTCTGGGCCCCGGCTGCCTCCAGGCCCCAAGAAAAGGCTAGGCCCCGGTGGGGGGTGTTGCAGGAGGTATGTTGTCTATGAACTAGGGTGTAAGTTTCATGCTTTAATTGATGGCTTGTGAAGGAGTGGTAGCCCATGGGTGAATTTATGCCCCCATTTACCGGTTCCAAAAAATCTATTTGGAGTCACCCAAAAAGGGCAAAAATAACATGACTATATTTAATGGATATGGTTAGCACCAAACACACTCCATTGACTGTTATGGAATAGCCTACTGGTGAGTTTTGGGCTTCTGCTAGTAATACCATTTTATGAATAGTTGCAGTGTATGTAAACTTACATATTTTATACCATATATTATCAATGAACGTGAAACTTTCTTTGTGAACCAATAAACTCCGTTACGTTTCCTTTATCTATCCAAGGGCATCTGCTGGAAGCTTTTCTGATTGATTTAACAGTGATGAAAACTTAGATTTTCCATTGACGGGAGTTGTATCCTGCCTGAATGCACATGTCACTCCATAGAACTGATGTGATCCAAGGATATTTATTCATACACACACCCGCTGGAGAGTCTTTGTTTTTCCCACCCAGGAGCCATTCATGGATATTTTCTGTTGTTTCCCAGCAAATAGATATTATGGGGGAGATTTATCAGTTCTTCTATGGCTGTTTTCTGGCGTAGAAGCGTTGAAATAATTGCAAGTTCTTGCACACTGTAAGAGTTTGCAATTATTGCCACGACTATGCCGCTCCAAGCTATGTGGATATAGAAGGGACCTAGAGGGGGGTGGCCGCCGGCGGAGTGGGTGGGTATGGTACTGGTCTGGGGAAGAAACACCATTTAGGCCCCTGCAGGCTTGGGGGCCTCTGTGCCACCACCAAATCTGCACCCCTCCAAATTACATTTTTAAGCCCCAGTATTATGAATGACACACGGTATATGGACTGATTACAGATTTTGTTCTGGGGCCCAGGGGTTTCAGGTTGAACTTCAGGACTTATTTATAACAGGAAAAATGTTATCCATAGCAATCAGTCAGATCCTAGCTCTTTTTTTACAGAGGCTCTTTTGAAAATCAAAGAAGTATTCTGATTGCTTGCAATTTTTTGCATTATGATATTTGTAAAACGCATTCATCCCAATACTCTGTTGCAGATTCTTTCCTGTGAAAACACAGCAGTTCCAAATTGGTTTAGAGGTTCTCCCAAGGTCAAAGTGATCCCCCAATATTCACTCTTGAACCCTTGTTTAGATCTCTAGACTTTACTGTAGTGAACCACGTCCATAACTCAGGAGTAATCCCCGCGGCTAATCCAGATGGGTCAAGAGACACCAGTGAAGACGTAGTCAGTGGACAGGTCGATGTCAGCGTGGGGGAAGCTTGATAAAATTGGTGTCTTTATGATACTCACCCCAGTCTGTGCTCATGGCACCTGCACAGTCTTGGCATCACAAGTCCCATTCATTCAAGAATAACAAGCAAGCAATTAAAAAGAATGCAAGACTAACTGAATGTAGTAAAATATGTGCAACCCCCCCGGCCAATACATGGGCAAGGGAGTAGTTGTGAACAGCGCCCTCTCCAGGTTAGGAGCTGACACAGGAAGTCACAAACCCTCCAGGAAGGTTCCAGAACTGAGCACTAGGTATTAGCAGCTGTAGATCCTGCCTGAAAGGGCAATGGTTAATGTTATGTGAATTCTACATCCACCATGTATACTGGAGTGTGATTGGAGAGTTAGCCAACACCTGACCAGGATAACAAATCCCCTGGACAGGGAGGGGGTAGGGGTCTTAGGTCTCTTGAGTTCCAGAAACCACTGAGAGCACATTATCTTACCACAGGCCTCTTAGGCCCTAGCTCTCATTAGAGAGCACATCCTGTCCCCCAGACAGAGAAAGGAGAGAAACAGTGTCAATCCACCATCAGGACTGATACTCAGCTAAAACCAGGATAAAAGCTGGAGCTTCCACTACTGGACACAGCTCCATCCCAGCCTGCATCTGCTACCAGGCTGGTGAACCAATTCCTGAGGACCACTCTCCATGACCACTCCAGTAATCCGGAATCTCCAGTAATCTGGAATATGTTCCGAGACCATTCTGGCCTGTTGCCTGCAGTTGTTCTAATAAAGAACCGTGAGTTTGTTGCCTCCGTCTGATACCTGGATAAGGCTGTACCACCACGGGCTCCCCATCCATCACCCAGGGACATATCTTACAGACATTAAGGGGTTGCCCAAGGGAGAACCAGTACATCAGCCTCTCCCTCCATATTTCTTGACACACCAACTGCTGGAGACCTGCCAGGTTGTAGGATATACCGGTCCCCATACTAAGCACCGTGACATCAGCGTGCTCTAGGCCGCAACCACCAGCCACTCCGGTATACTGGTAGGCCTCTGGGCCCCAAGAAAAGGCTAGGCCCCGGTGGGGGGATGTTGCATATGGCTGCAGTGCTTTATTATTGCGAAACCAAATTTATTAATAAATAACATTTGAAACATAATTGAGCATACTGTAAAAACTGAATCTATAAAACCCCCACAAACACAGTATCACAACAAGTCCAAGATCATAGATGGTCGCCGCTTTTAAAGGTGAGTAGCCAGGCTAAGAAACCAATCAAAAAGGGTACAAACATAAGCCTGGAAACAGCATTTCTATTCGCCCAGTTCATGACAAATCACAGTTTGCCTTTTACTATCACTAGGCAGGAAAACAATGCTGGAAAAACGAACACCAGAAATCACCTCATAAAACACAATTACCTCAACCTGAGGTAAATTTAAATGACTATAGCCAGAAAACTAAAAGGACAAACAAAATGAGAAAATCCATACTGTGACACCATACACCCCATTACACAATTAGTTCCAGGGGGTGTGGTAAACACTAGCTTCACTATGGATTTGCTATATCGTACACTGTGAAGGGCCTTCAACCATGAAATTCTCGTACATCTGGTCCTACACTCAATGCACATGTACACAAGAGCCGTTTCTGGATCTTTGAAGGTCCTCCAAAGGTCCTCATACTGCAGATTGAAACAAGGCAGAAAGGGTGATCCTGAATTCCAGACTTGTAGGGGTTACAATATTCATACAGCCCAGTCTCACAGTCTTAATCTGCCCCTGATCGAGAGCACCAGAGATAGGCCCAATGCGCCTTATCGAACGCATCTCTAGGTAAGTATGTGTCTGCTAGTGCAACAACCCTGCCGATGCATAGGGTAGGTAGTTGTTGCGAATAGCGCCCTCTCCATGTTAGGAGCTACCTAGGGAGACTGATCACCTCATTAGGAGGTCTCCAAAAGTGGGAAACTTTGTAATTGCAGCTGGAACCACAGCCTTGGAGGGCAAGAGTTAACAGATCCATTGTTTATAACTAATGATATGCTATGTTCTTATTTTAAAGCAAGCTGTAAGCTGATTGGAGAGTGCTGCCACCTCACTAGTAGAGTACAAAACCCCTTGTGGGCGGGAGCAGAGCTCCTGCAGAGCTCCCATCCAGACACGATACAAGGAAGCAGAGATGTCTCAGGCCATCTGCCTGACACCGTGGGCAAGTCAGGAGACTAAGTCCCAGAGCAGAGGTCCACTGTCCGGACTCGGCTCCATCTAGAAACCCAGCCTGAAGCTACTACCAGGCTGTAAACAACCCTTCCTGCGGACTAGCTTTCCTACCAGCTTTACAGCCTCCTGAACCTACTGTTGATGTTAGGTCATTGCCTGCCGTTGAAGTTACAATAAAGAGCTGGGAGTTGATTAGCTCTACATGCCTCTGTGTGATCCCTGGATCAGGCTGCTTCACAATCACGGGCTCCCTATTCTTCATCACCGATGGATCTCCATATACACTTCAGGGGTTGCCCCAGGGAGAAACTTATTACATCAGCCTCTCCCTCCATATTTCTTGCACACACCACCTGCTGGAGACCTTCCAGGCTGTAGGCCAGCCCTCCGGTCCCCATACCAAGCACTGTGACATCAGCGCGTCCTAGGCCGCAACCGCCACCCATTCTGGTATTCTGGGCCCCGAAGAAAGGTTAGGCCCTGGTGGGGGATGTTGCACTAGCATCCACTGCCCAGGCAAGTTAACTTTCACATGCAAAGGTCTAGGCAGACCGAGCAAGTTTGTTTTTGGGAAGTCCAGAACTGGGCCAGTGAATGTTGCAATCAAACTTTAGGAACGAGGAAAGCTATTGCTCAGGCACCTTCTCTGAATTCTCTTATTAGATATGATAGATGTAGAATGACTAGAAAGCTTCTCTGGAACCCTTTAGAGGCCATCATGACCTTGAGGCTGCCCCAGCTACAATACATAATAGATAAAAAGATCTGTTCCTACGTATGGCTTTTAATATCTAGTCCCGGCAAATGTCTATATACGGAGCCTACAGACGTGAGGGACATGATAGAAGCTTTAAATCCCTAATTATAGATGGAGGTGTGAGGCAATGTTGCAGCGGTCTTCCCCAGGGATGGTTTGTCAGCAGACTTGGTCAGAGGTGGAGAACATTAACCAGACATACTCAAAGCCCGTAAAATCTTCTCCTCTCAGCCCTTCATTTATTTTTCACAGCTGAGCGCCGTAGGAAATCGTGGCCTGAACTATATCGGCCGTATAATCCTATATGTGTCATCTCTGTCTAATAGGATTTCTGGAAAGAAAGATCCCCAAAGATTAGATGGGAAATCTGAGTTGTGATATCACTGTGGGATGTTGAAAGCTCTATTTAGTTCTGACCTTCTGGTGCTGTCTATGACAAGTCCCCTGGTGCCCGTCTTCAGATATTTTATGCAATCCCATGGTGACTCTAAGTAAACAGAAGGAGCAGTGTATACTGACACAAGGGTAACGTGTAGTGAATGGGATAAGGAGGGTAATAATATCACCTCTGTGAATGAATTAAACAAAAAACCTATAGCATAAAGCCCACCATAACTTACATAATAACTAAATAAATAACTAATTCCTTCACATGATGGAAATCTTAATGTTGTATTTAAATGTAAATGAATTCACCTTGGTGCGCTAAGGGGTGTAGCTATTAAGTGAACCCACTCCAGTGTTAACGCCCAAAGCTGTTGAAAGTTGAATGAAGAACTTTAAGTTGATTTGCACAACGCTGTCTCCGTCTGATCCCTGGATACGGCTGCTTACCACCACAGGCTTCCCAATATATTACCCAGGGATTCATCTTACAGACACCTCAGGGGTTGCCCAGGGAGAACCAGTACATCAGCCTTTCCCTCCTTTAGGTCAGCCCTCCGGTCCCCATACCAAAGCACCGTGATATCAGCGCACCCTAGGCCACAATTGCCAGCCACTCCGTTATTCTGGGCCCGACTGCGACCAGGCCAGCTCTGGATGTGACTGGAGTATTAGAGATGATATACCAATAAATTGATACTCCAGTAACATCCACAGCTATAGTCATCTGAGATGATATAACAGTAGATAAGTGATTTACTAACTAATGTATGTATTAATACATATAGGAGCCGAGCAGGTAAATAATGGGGATCATGGCTCTTAAAAGGGTGACCCAGACTGAAAAGTGCTTTGAACTTGAAGGTGGCATGGGAGAGCTAGCCAAACTCTCTACAGCCACCCATATGTGGGTGTAGAATTTAGTAGGTCCATTTTAAAGGTCCATCCTTTGGTACATTACAAATCCCCTTCTAACTTTATTCCACACCCCTGCTTTACACCAGTAAAATCTTCCTTCTTCTCCATTACTTTATAATTATGTTTGCTTTTCTTTCGCTGCAGCTTGTACAGTAAAACAGGCTTTAGTACAGATTTAGCAGTGATTACTGCTTGTAATTACATTACAATGTCATTTCTCCATTAATTTATTAGTAGAAAACCCATATATCTAGCTGAATATATTAACATTTGAACATCAGTAAGTGAGGAAGCATCAATTATTAATACGTATAAAAGCACTGTAATTAAATAACATACGACTTTCTTCTTAAAGACCCCCCTGCCACCTCTGCAGTTTTACTAAATGCTTGTATTTGCCACAACAATTCTGGAGCATCTTTATTCATACGGTAGATCTAAGTGATTCTGTTCCTCTTTTGTTCTTATGGGAATTGTATGAATAAATTGAGTGTAAACTTTTGGTGAGTCTCATTCAGTTCCCTCCTTTTTTAGATTGTGTAGGGGCACACACACCCCTTCTACAAAGATGAATAGCAACACCCAATTGTCAGTTTATTCATATATTTCTAAGAAGATTAATAGAGGAGCAGCAAGACGCAGAATTCTGAGAAAAGATACTACGGGGAGATGTGAGAAAAGATGGTGGGTTGCACTCTTTTGTTTGATTCTCTATGGTCCTAGCTATCTATCTGTCTGTTTATCTTATCTATCTATCTCATATCTATCTATCATCGATCCTCTTCTCTATCTCATCTCACTAATCTATCTATCTATCATCTATCTATCTCATTGCTGATCGTCTAATTATCTACTATCTCAGATCTATCACTATCGATCTCATATCTATCTATCTATCTATCTATCTATCTATCTATCTATCTATCTATCTATCTATCTATCTATCTATTTAGGATATAATTTCAGTAATCATCCATTTTTGCCGGCTATGATACAACTTTGCTAATATTCAGACAAAGCCACTAGACAAGTATGGATATTTGCATTCCATGCTAGGGAAAACAAATATTAAAAATTTCACGCCAGATGATTCATAGGTGTAAACTTCAATTCTCTGAGTCATCACAAAAAATCGAAATGGGTCCAGTGGCTCATTTGCAGCTCATTCCATTAGCACAAATCTTATCATAAAGCTGGAGCTTAGCTGTGCAGAATGTGTGTAGAGATGGCTGGCGATATTACAGCCTCCTGACGCTCTATGGATGTTCCAGAGAAATCTCTGAGGCCGGACACAGATTAAATAGTGTGGATGCTTTGCAGGGTCCGTTTAACAGCCCAACAGCTGGTCCCAGGGCTGTCGCCAGCACCAGGCTTTACCCGGGGAAGTGCCGGGTTCACAGCTGCTAGGGGGGCCCACTCTGCTGAATCTCAGTCCCCAGCAGCCTGGAAGTGCCTGGTGAGGGGGGCTGTATATGATAGAAATATGATGGGGTTGTATATAATGAAACTATGAGGGGTCTGTATATAAAATAACCATGCTGTTTGGAAATTTTTCTGAATTTTTCTGAGTAGTTTCTGAATTTTTAACACACGAGTTCACTGCAAAGGGGCCCACTGAGGCTCTGTTACCCAGGGGCCTACTGAAACCTGCAGCCGACCCTGTCTGGTCCTCTCCAGATGAGCTGAACCAGTCTGACATTACAAAGGAGTCTATCTATCTACAGTATCTGTCTGTCTGTCTGTCTATCTATCTAGAGACAAATGAAAAAAAGGCAGCACACCAGATTGTAGTGAAAAAATACCTTAGTGGATTTATTCCTTGTGAAAGAGCAACGTTTCGGCTCCAAACAGTGAGCCTTTCTCAGCTTGAAAGAGATATTATCGAAATGGACAAAACCTTTGAATCATAGATTGCTGCTGATGTTCCAATAATTCAATGTCTGTTTTTGTAAGTGTTGTATATCACATTTTAGAAGTTTTTGACTGTTTTGCAGCGATAATTTGAGTAGTAAATGAATCTGCCGGACGGGGCTTTGCAGATTTTTATAATCTATGTGTATCTTTTATGATTCATGGCAGAATTTCAGCCAATTCACAGCTGGTCGATGAGTCTATAAACACATCTAATGCTCCTGCATCCATCTAGAACTGCGCTGTGCATTTACAGGATCAGTCATTGCCAAATCACATTTTAAATGGGATTTAGGAAAATAAAAAAACACATTTTGAATGTAGAAACTGATGTCCTATTTCATCCGAGCTGGAAAATTTTAATTATTATTATCCATCTTTTTCATGTTAACGATTCATAACATTAGAGCAGCGGCCCTGACTTGTGGCTCTCCAGCTGCTTCACTTGTAACTATAATTCCCATCACACTGTACTGTAATCCTATACAGTCGGGAGACTACTCTAATAAAGTAGCACCCTTATGGCCACATTCACACGGCTGGATGGAGAAGCGAGGGGGAGTCGGCGCTCCTCACCCCTCCCTATTGAAAGGCGAGCGGCTCAACACAGCATGAACTGGGTGCCATAGACTTCTATTTGGGTCGTGATCTGACAGCAAATTGTGCGGCCAGATCAGGGCCAAAATTACTGCCGTGTGGATGGGGCCTATGACTGAGATCTGATGCCTTATGTTTTACCAACTAAACAACTGCTGGTTTAGTGCCCTGGATCAGTATTGAACTTTGTACTTTTGTAGACATTTGAATGTCAGCACTTCTTACTTTATCAAGGGTTAACTTGCATTAATCTATAGTGTTTTGTTACATACGTTCTGCTTCTTAGTACTGTATCTGTATAGACCTGTAGAAAGGGTTAATGAACACAGACATTTTCCATAGCTATGAAAGAAATAGTTTTTCAGGAGCAAAGCAGACTTGTTTATCAGCAGACAGTATGACCTTTAGAATGACAGATGCTGTCTAGAAAGTTGTTTAACACTTTAGAAACTTCCTGCCATGGAATATTATGAGGACTATGTAAGACTATGGGAGAATGCTTCGTCATTGTTTGGGCTGAAATAGAATGTATATATTTTACTCTGAACAGGAGAATTTCAGAAGTGCTGAGGGAGCAGAGGGAGGGTGGAACTTCTCCAGCATGACTGTGAAGCTGCATCTCAGAGGGTCTCTGATCATGCCCCTCAGAGCAGTTGGGGATAATTAGCACAATTTTAAAAGTTGATTTTAGAAGAAAGGAGGACATGGATAGCATACAACAGATGATTTGTGGCAGGGAGAATGCATATTTACCACGCTCTGGCTCTTGGTCCCATGTTTCTTTGCAGTTTTCGGGCCTGCACCGGGCTACAAGTCCTGGGGGAGGGGCAACGGATTCTGCTGCAGCCAATGAGTGGCCTGCTGGTACTAAAGAAAACAAAGGAAATTAAGTATCCAAAGAAAGACAGAAATAATGCCCCGTTGTCTAAGAAGTACACATATTGTATGAAGAGGGTCCCGAGCCTTCCCAGAACTTCTGGCTTGGCTCAGGCCTAAAGAACAGAAATAAGTGGACCTAAGTGGAAACTCGGAGCCGGAGCAGGGTAAGTATGTATTCTTTTCCCACTCAGGCTCCAGCACCCTATGGGTTTCCCAAATTCCAGGAAAAGCCCTTAAAGTGTCTATCTATCATTTTCAAATGTTTATGTTTTAAAAACATTTTTTAAACCCCTCTTGTAACAATCATTCTCATTTTTGGACACCAGTTTGGATTGGACCTTGACACTTATTTTCCTTCTCTTGTAATAAGCTACATTCTAGTCCAGTAATGTGTGAACAGTCACATATTTTCAATAACTCAATACATGAATCATAGTAGCCATGAAATATTTACTGAGCCAAATTCTCAGAACACTGCAGTGATTTATGAATGACCGCGGAGTGGAAAATACGTAGATTTCCTATATTGAAAGTCTCTCTTTGTATTTCGCCGTGCTCCAAGGTGCCATCAGTCTTTGGAACAGACAAGTCAGACAATCTTATTGTTCTCATGTAAATCCTGGCCGTGAAAGCCTCCGCTCCATTTGGAAGCGATAAGAAAATAAAGCAGGTTGCCATTGGCCGCTGCTCGGTAACAGGAACCACAACTTGTTTGTTCGTCCTTAAACATCCATTTAGGCCAATTTATTCCATTATTAACTGTCAAAGGAAACTCCGTCCATTTTTCACGGAGGCCTATAGGGTAGGTGGCGCTAAGTAAGCAGATCCATCATTCTTTAGCTTCCTGCAGACATAACACTAGATTTGTATGGTGTATTCATAAGACCCGCATGTCATCTCCACAACTATGGCCTCAGGTCATACAAGAGCATTAGATAATTAAAGCGGGAATTGATCGTTTTATGGGGAGATATGTTTACCGTAGATAAGATACTTACACTCCCAGAGAAGAATCTAGAATTTCGGAATCTAGAAGTGGTGTATCATGTGTCAACAATTTTGCTCTAAAATTTGCACAAAATATTTTAGACATTTTTGGGACAAGTTCCACTTATAACTTCAGGCATCTTACTCTGGATTTATTATGTGAATCCACATGTCAAAGACAGATTCATGAAGTCATGAATTCAGACCCTAAACTACTCCAGTCCCCTAGGGGCAAAAGAGAGAAAGAACAGGAAAAGAAGTATTCCCGAAATGAAACCAAAAATACAACAAAGTACACTAAAAACACACCCCAAAAATAGATACGTGTTAAATGTTCTATCCACCCCATTGTCTCTCCTGATCATGGCCATCATGTTCTTCAAGATTTTGTATAATCTAAGACAATATTAGAATAAAAGAGAACCGTCTCTATATGGTTTATAGTCTATGCTTGTAACCTGCCCTATTTTTTAAAGGGGCTGGCCACTCTTTTACATACATTTCCAATGCGCTTTTACTGCCTTGTGGATAGTCTTTGACAGTTCAACAAGTGATTCAACAGTCCTACTGTACTGTGTGCAGACCCTCCATGCTTCTTTCTTTACATCTCTGAGAAAAAGCAGCACAGTTATGATCCGCCCTCCTCCCCTCTTTCTTTCTCTGTCAGTGAGGACAGACTGTGGGAAGAAAGATACAGTGGGTGACGGCCTTGAGCAGTGAGAGAGACTGAAGTTGTGTATATATGCAGAGGGCAGCATGGTGAGAACAGGGAAAGGCTGAAGCTGCTAACACATGAAGAGACATATCTAATGGAAGAGATATATTAAAAAAGGACAACCCCTTTAAGATCCAATGAATCAATATAATTCCGTCTAAATACACCGGTCCTTAGGATCATTTCATTATTAACTCAGGTTTTATTTAGGGTATCAAGCCACACTGGGGATATCAAGCCGTCTCTTCTCCTGGAGAAGATGGTCAACATCCCTGCTTCTCACATACTCCAGCCCAAGAAGAACAAACATCTGTCACATAGAAGAAACAGAGAGAAGACACAGTCACATAGGTCAGGATCTTATTTATTTCTTAACCATAGTATATTTATTGGGCTTGTTTTTTGTTGGACAACATGCATTTTTAATTAGAAGTAGTTAATGTGTCACATAATGTATTAAACAAATTTTTATTTTTTTTGCTGCTCTGAAATGGAAAAATAATACCCCAGTGAGTGCCTTTGTCCCCTTGTTCTGGTGTTTGGGGACATCAGATAATGGATAAGTTGTCATTAATATGCCTTGGTTTGGAATGCAAGATCTGTGTGGACGAGGAAGGGGCTCCCTGATTACCCTTTCCATTTTCACTCCTCTTCTCTTCTCTATTCACTCTGAATCCATATTGGGCTTTTGTAGTGCTTTCCCTGGGGTAAGAAAAGTCCAGTCTCTTTTCGGTCTCTCTAGCTGCCAATCAACATCTTGGCATCACAGTCACATGTCGGCGCTAGGGAGAGGAGGAGGGGCTGAGCACCGCTCTCCCCCACCCCTATCCATAGAGAAACATGGGGCACGCGTTGTATTCCATGGAAAGACAGGACATGTCCTATCTTTCTCCCGGCTACAGAACATTACGGTGCTGCATGTGTGCTGCACCGCTCCCGTACGGCGCCGTGCTCCCTTAGCATCTGTGGGGGCGTATATACAGCGTATATATGTCGGCCGTATATATGTCCCCCATACGGCAGTGTGAATGTAGCCTTAGACAGCATGCACACTAACATGTGCCCACCATGTCGTTGCACGGCAAAGGAGGTGAGGGTGAGTGCTGCTCACCCCCATCCCTCTTTATAGAGATACATAAGGCACGGTGCCACAGATGTGCTGCACCGCAGCACTCTATGCGCCCATTGCCGGCCTATAGGGTATATACGTCCCCCAACGGTCATGTGAATGTACCCTTACCATGTTTGAGCGAGTGGCACTGATCATGTAAGCCATCACTGATCAATAGAGGTAGGAAGCATGGATGTTCATAGATAGATAGATAGATAGATAGATAGATAGATAGATAGATAGATAAAACTGCTACTTGTTTAAGGAATACACTCATTTTTACATTGGTTGTTTTTTCCTACAACAGACATTACATAGTGACAGTGATATATTCTCATCTTTACATTGCAGGGACATGACATGGGGCATATAAACCAATTCCAGGCCCAACAGTGACAGATATATAGTTCAGGTATGGGGTTAACACTACAAATCTCCTTGTCGTTTCAATCCCCTATAGCTTATTTATAAATCCTAGTGTCACCTTCCTGCTAAAATATAGATGGAGTAAACATAAACTTAAATGTATGACTTACCTTTCAGTGTGTTGTTCCTGGTGCTGAATGTGCTGGATCCTAATTTTCTGAACCCACATGAAAATCTATAGCAAATCTCAGTATTGATAGATTTTCAAAAACAAGAGATCTCCACAATTATAAAATAGAGCATCAATGTTTATTTCTGGAGAACCCCTTGAAATCCGTAACATATCCAGGCTGGTATTGGGATGTATACAGTGATGTGCTGCTACACAATATCAATATCTCCTGGTAACACAACCTATAATTATTAATGAATTACTATAATCCCAAAGTGTAGAAAACACTGATTTCACGCTCTTCTCTATCAGTTTTCATGACAGGACCAAAAAGATTTTTTTTAAAAAAACCTTTAGCATTTCTGCATAACCCTTGGTTATCTCCACTCTGGAGCTCCATCCCCTGCCCCAGTTCTTATCCCATACGCGAAGCCCCACTGAGAATGAAGACAATATAATTATCCTCTTGTGCAGTTTCTAAGATACAAATTCTGTATAATTATTTGTTGAAAAAATTTGCTTTCTATGTTTGATTCTATTGTTGCTACTTTAGGATAAAAGAAAACCCGGTTCCTAAGGAATCCGAAGCAATGAGAAAACATCTAAGAATTTATTTCATGGGGTCTATTCAAAAAAGAGTTTAGATAATTGGGTTATCATTTTAGAAAAGTAATTTTTCTTGGAAACCAACTGTGTCCTATTTCCCTACAGCTCCTCCCAGGGGGAATGGAGTATTACACTATTGCGATTGAAATCAATAGACTTACTGTGTAATAGTAAGTTAATCTGCAGTATCCACACTAGAGTTATCCATTTTAGTTTCCGAAAATCTTGACATTAAAGTTGTCCAAGTTTGGAAGTTGAAATATTTTACAAAATGCCTTTGGGCATCAAGATTAAACCATATCCGGACAATGAAAAAAAAATAAAACATCACTTTTATTAGGGATTCTTAAAAAAAGATTGCATCTATTACAAGCTGTTGTGGACCAAGACCCACTAGATGCACAGAGACAAACAGTGGATTAAAAGCACAGTGTGAACGGGTCATAGGCATTTGCAGGGTGGGCATGGTATGAAATGTGAGATAGTGGGCACAATAACGGGTCCATACCCCTATAATAATTGCTATAAGTCCATTATTGGCCAGATAAAGGGACCTGTCCTAAGCAGTATTGTCTGCTACAGTAATGTATCTTATTGTATGGATTAGAGCCCTAAAAGCCACCCTAGACCATGAATAACAGTGTTGTTGTACTGCCCCAGCAGGGGTCCGCTGTGGTAGCAGGCTGTATTGTTATAAATATGTATGGAGATCCTAGTCCTATCGTTAGAGATATAGTGGAGAACGGTCTAGGTGTGATCTAGGTCTGATACTATCTATCCCTATTGCAACTGATGGTATTTATAATTATTGCCACTGCTGCCTAAGATTCTGCACACTGCTGATTAAAATTTTTCCAACATTAGCCCCCGGGGCATCATTGCAATAGGGATAGATAGATAGTATCAGACCTAGATCACTCCTAGACCGTTCAGTCCACTTATCTCTAACGATGGACTAGGATCTCCATCAGATATTTATAACAATACAGCCTTCTACCACAGCGGCCCCTGTGGGTCAGTTACAGGCAAGCACTGTTATTCATGTCTAGGCAGTGGTGGCGAACCTAATGGACGGGTGCCAGAGGTGGCACCAGAGCCATCTCATGGGCACCCTCGCCATCACCCAGTGCAGAAATTGGCAGACAGATCAAGGCCTCTTGCAGGTCAGGCAGCCCAAGGACAGAAGGAAGCTACAATGATATAATCCAAAATCCTCTCCTTCTTTCTACTGTATTGGTGTCCTCAGGTGCCAATACAATTAACACTGTGAAAGAGCATGGAGTCATAATTACTTTGAAAAGAAAATTACCAGCTCACTCTCCTTTGGTGATGGGCACTTGAGGTAGGGTATCGGCACGGGAACCCAACACTTGCTGTCCAGCAATCGCTCCACTCCAAATATGAAACAGGGTCCGGTCCAGCCAAGACTCCAGTCATAAAGCTTTAGTTTAACATGCATCATGGAAGGTTCCAATACAAATTGGTCCGAGACGCAATTATTGTATTGGAACCTTCCAGATGATGCATGTTTATAAAGCTTTATTGAACTGGAGTCTTGGCTGACCGTGACCTTTTTCATATTTGGAGTCATAAGTTACTGCTTAAATTGTCGCATTGGCACGTTAGCAAAAAATATGTTGGATTTGGTTGTAGTTTGGGCACTCTGTGTCTAAAAGGTTGCCATCACGTCTAGGTGGTCATTTGTTAGGCTCTAATCCATACAATAAGATAATTACTGTAGCAGACATACTGCTTGGACAGTCCTCTTTATCTGGCCAATAGTGGACTTATAGCAATATTATAGGTGGATATGGACCCCGTTATTGGTCCACTATCTCACATTTCATACCACGACCACCTGCAAACTGCCTATGACCCAGTTCAAACTGTGCTTTAATCCCTGTTTGTCCTGTGCATCTAGTGGTTGTGCCAACAGCTTGTAATATGTGCAATCTTTTTAGAATCCCTAAAAAAAGTGAGTTTTACTTTATTTTTTCATTTTGTCCGGATATGGGTTAATCTTGACTGCCAAAGGCAGTTTTGTAAAATATTTCTCTGAGTCCTAATCCCTGCCGTGAACTAAAGGTCCATTGTTTGTTGTATAGAGTTTGGAAGATGTGCCCAATCCAAAGTATGGTGGATAAACACATAATCCTAATGGTTGGGAACCCCATCGATCACCGAGACAGAAATCCCCTGTCTAACTAGGTTCATTCACCCTGCCCCTCCATCAACTCCATTCAGCACATTGGGGCTCATTTAATAAGGGACGCGCTGCTGCTTTGGTCGGACTGTGTGCGTTTTTTTGGGGATGTCACGGCTCGGACAGTGTATTTTAGCAAATGTCTGTGCCGGGATTTGGCGCACGTGATTACTTTTTGGCGCAGTTGTGCTGGCTTCCATGCAATACAAATGGGGTGGGTGCCGCGGACGAGCCCACGATTCGGACAGAGTGCGGGATTTAACATTCAAAATTGGTGTGCGAAAGCTCATGCACCGTGAGAAAAGATGGTGTACTCTGCTGGACCTGAGCGGGGAAGCGACACATGGAGGATATCGGGCGCACGATCTTAGATAACAGCTCAGCCTAGCAAACAGGAAGTTCCTCTCCTGCTTCCACTTCTTCTCACCAGTTTTCACACAACCCCATGATGGGTATGGCCAACGGTGGTGGGGTGTGTGGCCAACATAGACATGGGCATAAAAAGTTGGGCACGATTTTAGTTAGGCAGGAGGGGTGGATGTTGAGCTGGGATGCAGGCACCTGGACTTTTCAACAAAGACTCAGTGGGGAGGGGGGAGTAAGGTGTGTTGTGCCTGTTCTTGATGGACAGGTTCCCTTTAAGTTGAATTATCATGATCCTGTACCTTTGTGCCTTATTGAGGAGAATATCCTATTAGAACAGATACATGTATACAAATAATTATCAGTTTTTGGGACACTTATAAGCCACAGTCATTACCTGGAACAGCACTGGTTATTGCAGCTCAGGTTAAATTACTTGAATGAAGCTTAGGTGGAGTTACCAAGCTCAGCCACTATGTGCTGTATGGAGCCATCTGCTTCTGGATCTTTCCGCTGTATATTTATGGTGGACATAGGTGGTGGTGCCAGAAAATTTCATCAAGATCTGAGCCCTGAAACCCCAGAGATAAGCTCTAAAAAATACTTGGTGGCTTATGGTTTTTTCATGGTTTCCTATTTTCAGGGACACCTAGTAAGGGGAAGATCTTTGCTCATACAAAGTTTTTACCCCCTTAAATTGCCAGAGGGGTTTGGGGAAGTTAACATGACTACACCGTCTGCTCACCATGTACAGACAAAAGAAAAAGACATTAAAGGAAATTATTTAGAAAATTATTTATTCCATGCTCTGAAAAATACAAATGAACAGCTACAATGGATTTGGCCCCCCATACCTGTGCCTCAATTGAATCAACACTGGGCTTTTTCACATTGAAATGTGTTATGGTTTTTATTATTGGTATTGCCTTGGTTCGATTTACACTCAATAGTGGAAAAAGAGACCACAAGATCATTGATTAAATTGTTTGGTATAATCAACTCCCCCTTTTTACTTTGTGCATTGGTATATCATCAACCCACATAGACATCATTTGTGATCAACCTGATTGCATCACTGACAGACCATTTATACAGAGAATGGGGGGTTCCTTCAGCTTTGCAATAACAAGCAAAAATAAATAGAAAACTGTATATTACAAAACTCTTTCTTTTAAATTCATCAGTTAGCTTACTTGTTATTCTAAAGGGGATGCCATATAAAAAGAAAACTTTCCGGTACCATCAGAAAATATCATAATATAATAAATATGAACAATAATGATATTCTATCAACACGTTATTTCACATTTTTTATTTTTTTTTTACATTGTTAGTAGATATAAAAAATGTCTCAAATTATAATCTCCTTTATTTCATCTTGTACCTGTAGCCAACCCGATGTGTATCATGTATGAGATCTCGCCGTAATTATTATAAAAGGCAAAGGTCAGATGTTTTTTTTAGAAAACAATGAATGAATTCCAGTAAAATGCATCGTTGGTACATGAATATATAAAGTATGCCCCCGGTCACAGAGATAACATCATTCACAGATGAAGATCATGTGTAGGGTATGCTGCATTACAGTATGTGGCGGTATGAAGACATAGGCAGGGTAAGTTTTTTCAACCCTTTAATTAATTTAAAGGGGTTTTCCAGGTTCGGATATTTGTAAGTAATCTTCATGACAAATTATCAATATGACGTTACACTTATTGCGGCCCAGGCAATCTTCAATATGAAAAGCCAAATGCTTTGGCTCTACGTTGTGTTGTGCTGCTACGATGTTGGACCTCTGCCAAATCTGATATTGTTGACCTATCTTGACCTTAAGACAATAAATTTGAACCTGGAACACAACTTTAAGGTCCATAGTTTTCAGTTTTTTTTTTTCATTTAAAGATCTACGGTAATAACTTTAAGGATCTTGCTTTTTGTGTGAGGTTTTTTTTTTTTTTTTTGCACTATGGGGCTTAAGTATTGGGCAGAGTTATATCACGAGATGGGATGAAGACTGCATAACCTTCAATATTGATATGGTATGGTTATTCACTTGGTTTTCATGTAAATATATAGAATAGGCATGATTCTCCACTCATGAGCCCATGTAGAGTGGGGGGGTAAGGAAGGATCGGTTATTATAATTAGGAATCTATGGTTTGGAGAATCTGATTGTATATGGGCTCTATAAATATTTGCTACATGAAGAATAACACTTATTTGACTCAGGATCTATTATCATTCCATTGGTTCATGCTCAAAAAACGGGCCTTGTGTCAGTGTAGTTGTCCTAAAGGGGTTTCCCTCGTGGGACACTTCCGATTTTCATAAGGATCGCCTTACATGGGGGTGTTGCTTGGACAGCCATGGTCAGCTGTAATCTGTAGAGAAACTAGACAGCATGGGGCACATTTACTTACCCGGGCCAGTCGCGATCCAGCAGCGCGTTCTCCAATGAAGATTGGTGTGCCGGGATTCATAAAGTCATGCGCCTGATATCCAGCAGGTGTCCGCTGCGTGCCGAGGTCCGCCCGGAGTTCACCTTTCTTTTTCTTCCCGGGCATGTAAGTGGTGATCTTGCGACACAAATTCTTTTTTTAATTCGCCGGTTTTCCGAATCCTTGGTTGTCCAACGGCCACGTGCCCGGCGCCGATGCACCAAAATCTGATCACGTGCGCCAAAATCCCGGGGCATTCGCCGCAAAATGACAATCGTTGGGAAAACCCTATGAAAGGCGCGATTCTGACCCTTAGTAAATGAGCCACCCATATGTTCAGTTCCCTACAGCACTCCCACAGGAGAAAGTCGGTATTACATGGTTTCCCATTATAAACCAGTATGCTACTTGTGTGAATGCTGGAGTACCAGGTTCTAGTCTAAGAGATACCCTTCATAGTGATTTTCGACTTAGTGTGAAAATATAATTTCTGGTTTGATTAGACTGAACATACAATTTCAATATCATGAAGTATACCAAGACATGATATACAAGTATATGTCCCAATAGCCTATACACTCTACAATTGTTGAAGTTCATACTGCTTCTAACCGTGCGATATTCTTCCTCATGATCTGATCGGTTCCTTTGACAGTCTTGGGAACTCTTTGACCCATGCATCTATAAACACCCTCTTAGGAGTTGTCAGCCGGTAAATTAGTACGGTTATTGGAATACAATAGCAGAAGTCAATATACTGAACAAGGAAATGTCATTGTTCTGTTCATGGATTATAAACAAATTGAAGTCATCGTGGAATCTATTGTACAACATTATCTTTAAGAAAGTGAATAATCATTGACATACAGTCTCGATAAGACCATGCCCTAGGACAAGATGGTGATGATATCAGGTGTCGCTCCTCACACTGCTCGGATAGCAGTTTTCACATTGCTCCCATTGATAATGGGCAGTTTAATTTGGACTTTTGGTGGAATGTAAATTATTTGTTGAAAAAATTTGCTTTCTATGTTTGATTCTATTGTTTGCACTTTAGTGATAAAAGAAACCTGGTTCCTATGGAATCCAAAGCAATAAAAAAAATCTAGGAAATTAATTTCATGGGGTCTTCAAAAATGAGTAATGATAATTGGGTTGTCCATTTTAGAAAAGTAATTTTTCTTGGAAACCAACTGTGTCCCATTTCTCTACAGCTCCTCCCCAGGGGGAATGGAGTATTACACTATTGCGATTGAAATCAATAGACTTACTGTGTAATAGTAAGTCTAATCTGCAGTATCCAACTTAGAGTTATCCATTTTTAGTTTTCCGAAATCTTGACATTAAAGTTGTTCCAAGTTTGGAAGTTGAAATATTTTACAAAACTGCCTTTGGGCAGTCAAGATTAAACCATATCCGGACAAATGAAAAAAAAAAATAAAACATCACTTTTATTAGGGATTCTTAAAAAAGATTGCACTATATTACAAGCTGTTGTGGCACAAACCACTAGATGCACAGGACAAACAGTGGATTAAAAGCACAGTGTGAACTGGGTCATAGGCAGTTTGCAGGTGGTCAGTGGTATGAAATGTGAGATAGTGGGCACAATACGGGGTCCATATCCACCTATAATAATTGCTATAAGTCCATTATTGGCCAGATAAAGAGGACTGTCCTAAGCAGTATTGTCTGCTACAGTAATGTATCTTATTGTATGGATTAGAGCCCTAAAACCCTAGACCATGAATAACAGTGTTGTCTGTACTGCCCCAGCAGGGGTCCGCTGTGGTAGCAGGCTGTATTGTTATAAATATGTATGGAGATCCTAGTCCTATCGTTAGAGATATAGTGGACGAACGGTCTAGGTGTGATCTAGGTCTGATACTATCTATCCCTATTGCAACTGATGGTATTATAATTATTGCCACTGCCTGCCTAAGATTCTGCCACACTGCTGATTAAAATTTTCCAAACATTAGCCCCCGGGGCATCAGTTGCAATAGGGATAGATAGTATCAGACCTAGATCACACCTAGACCGTTCAGTCCACTATATCTCTAACGATAGGACTAGGATCTCCATACAGTATTTATAACAATACAGCCTTCTACCACAGCGGCCCCTGCTGGGGCAGTACAGGCAACACTGTTATTCATGGTCTAGGTCAGTGGTGGCGAACCTATGGCACGGGTGCCAGAGGTGGCACTCAGAGCCATCTCTATGGGCACCCTCGCCATCACCACAGTGCAGAAATTGGCAGACAGGACTCAAGGCCTCTTGCAGTCCCAGGCAGCCCAGGACCCAGAAGGAAGCTACAATGATAATCCAAAATTCCTCTCCTTCTTTCTACTGTATTGGTGTCCTCAGGTGCCAATACAATTTAAACCTGTGAAAGAGCATGGAGTCATAAGTTACTTTGAAAAGAAAAATTACCAGCTCACCTCTCCTTTGGTGATGGGCACTTGAGGTAGGATCGGCACGGACCACCTTGCTGCTCAGGCAATCGCTCCACTCCAAATATGAAAAAGGTCACGGTCCAGCCAAGACTCCAGTTCAATAAAGCTTTATTTAACATGCATCATGGAAGGTTCCAATACATATTAATTCGTACCGAGACGCAATTATTGTATTGGAACCTTCCATGATGCATGTTAAATAAAGCTTTATTGACTGGAGTCTTGGCTGGACCGTGACCTTTTTCATATTTGGAGTCATAAGTTACTGCTTAAATTGTCGCATTGGCACTTTGCGAAAAATATGTTTTGGTTGTAGTTTGGGCACTCTGTGTCTAAAAGGTTTGCCATCACTGGTCTAGGTGGTCATTTTAGGGCTCTAATCCATACAATAAGATACATTACTGTAGCAGACAATACTGCTTAGGACAGTCCTCTTTATCTGGCCAATAGTGGACTTATAGCAATTATTATAGGTGGATATGGACCCCGTATTGTGCCCACTATCTCACATTTCATACCACTGACCACCTGCAAACTGCCTATGACCCAGTTCAAACTGTGCTTTTAATCCACTGTTTGTCCTGTGCATCTAGTGGTTTGTGCCACAACAGCTTGTAATATAGTGCAATCTTTTTTAAGAATCCCTAATAAAAGTGATGTTTTACTTTATTTTTTCATTTGTCCGGATATGGGTTAATCTTGACTGCCCAAAGGCAGTTTTGTAAAATATTTCCTCTGAGTCTAATCCCTGCCGTGACAATAAGGTCCATTGTTTGTTGTATAGAAGTTTGGAAGATGTGCCCAATCCAAAGTATGGTGGATAACCATAATCCTAATGGTTGGGAACCCCATCGATCACGAGAACAGAAATCCCGTTCTAACTAGGTTCATTCACCCTGCCCCTCCATTCAACTCCATTCAGCACATTGGGGCTCATTTAATAAGGGACGCGCTGCTCGCTTTGGTCGGACTGTGTGCTGTTTTTGGGGATTGCACGGCTCGGACAGGTATTTAGCAAATGTCTGTGCCGGGATTTTGGCGCACGTGATTAATTTTTTGGCGCAGTTGTGCTGGCTTCCATGCAATACAAATTGGGGGGTGTGCCGTCGGACGAGCCCACTGATTCGGACAGAGTGCGGGATTTAACATTCAAATTGTGTCGTAAGCTCATGCACCGTGAAAAAGATGGTGAACTCTGCTGGACCTGAGCGGGGAAGCGACACATGGAGGATATCGGGCGCACGATCTTAGATCAACAGCTCAGCCTGAGCAAACAGGAAGTCCTCTCCTCTTCCACTTCTTCTCACCATTTCACACAACCCATGATGGGTATGGCCAAGCGGTGGTGGGTGTGGCCAACATAGACATGGGCATAAAAAGTTTGGGGCACGATTTTAGAGGCAGGAGGGGGTGGATTTGAGCTGGGATGCAGGCACTGGACTTTTCAACAAAGACTCAGTGGGGAAGGGGGGAGTAAGGTGTGTTGTGCCTGTTCTTGATGACAGGTTCCCTTTAAGGTGAATTTACATAGATCCTGTACCTTTTGTGCCTTATTGAGGAGAATATCCTATTAGAACAGATAACATGTATACAAATAATTATCAAGTTTTTGGGACACTTAATAAGCCATCAGTCCATTACCTGGAACAGCACTGGTTATGCAGCTCAGGTTATAATTACTTGAATGAGAGCTTATGTGGAGTTACCAAGCTCAGCCACTATGTGCTGTATGGAGCCATCTGCTTCTGGATCTTTCCGCTGTATATTTATGGTGACATAGGTGGTGGTGCCAGAAAAATTCATCAATATCTGAGCCCTAGAAACCCCAAGATACAGCTCTAAAAAATACTTGGTGCTTATGGTTTTTTTCATAGGTTTCCTATTTTCAGGGACACCCTAGTAAGGGGAAGATCTTTGCTCATTACAAAGTTTTTTACCCCCTTAAACTGCCAGAGGGGTTTGGGGGAAGTTAACATGACTACACCGTCTGCTCACCATGTACAGACAAAAGAAAAAAGACATTAAAGGAAATTTATTTAGAAAATTATTTATTCCATGCTCATGAAAAAATACAAATGAACAGCATACAATGGATTTGGCCCCCCATACCTGTCCTCAATAGAATCAACACTGGCTGTTTTCACATTGAAATATTGTTATGTTTTTATTATTGGTATTGCCTTGGTTCGATTTACACTCAATAGTGGAAAAAGAGACCACAAGATCATTGATTAAATTGTTTGGTATAATCAACTCCCCCTTTTTAATTGTGTGCATTGGTATATTCATCAACCCACATAGACATCATTTGTGATCAACTGATTGCATCACTGGAACAGACCAATTTATACAGAGAAATGGGGGGGTTCCTTCAGCTTTGCAATAACAAGCAAAAATAAATAGAAAAACTGTATATTACAAAACTCTTTCTTTTACATTCATCAGTTAGCTTACTTGTTATCTAAAGGGGATGCCATATTAAAAAAGAAAACTTCCGGTACCATCAGAAATATCAATAATATAATAAATATGAACAATAATGATACTTAATATCACACGTTATTTCACATTTTTTTATTTTTTTTTACATTGTTAGTATAGATATAAAAAATGTCTCAAAATTAGATCTCCTTTATTCATCTTGCACCTGTAGCCAACCCAGATGTGTATCATGTATGAGATCTCGACGTATATTCTTATAAAAGGCAAAGGTCAGATGTTTTTTTTAGAAAAAAAATGAATAGAATTCCATAAAATCGACTTACTGTACATGAAATATATTAAAGTAATGCCCCCGGTCAAGGATAACATCATTCACAGATGGAAGATTACATTGTGTAAGGGTATGCTGCATTACAGTATGTGGCGGTATGAAGACATAGGCAGGGTAAGTTTTTCAACCCTTTAATTAATTTAAAGGGGTTTTCCAGGTTCAGGATATTGGTAAGTAATCTTCATGACAAATTATCAATATAACTTACACTTAACGCTCCAGGCAATCTGCTATATGAAGAAGCCAAAGTGCTTTGGCTCTACGTTGTGTTGTGCTGCTACGATGTTGGACCTCTGCCAATCTGATATTGTTGACCTATCTTGACCTTAAGACTATAAATTGAACCTGGAACACAACTTTAAGGTCCATATGTTTTCAGTTTTTTTTTTTCATTTAAAGATCTACGGTATAACTTTAAGGGCTTGCTTTTTGTGTGAGGTTTTTTTTTTTGCACTATGGGGCTTAAGTAATTGGGCAGAGTTATATCACGGAGATGGGATGAAGACTGCATAACCTTCAATATTGAATAGGTACTGGTTATTCACTTGGTTTTCATGTACAATATATAGAATAGGCATGCATTCTCCACTCATGAGCCCATGTAGAGTGAGGGGGGTAAGGAAGGATCGGTTATTATTAATTAGGAATCATATGGTTTGGAGAATCTGATTGTATATGGGCTCTATAAATATTTGCTACATGAAGAATAAACTTATTTAGACTCAGGATCTTATTATCATTCCATTGGTTCATGCTCAAAAAACGGCCTTGGTCAGTGATAGTTGTCCTAAAAGGGTTTCCCTCTTGGGACACTTCCGATTTTCAATAAGGATCGCCTTACATGGGGTGCTGTTGCTTGGACAGCCAGTGATCAGTTGTAATCTGTAGAGAAACCAGACAGCATGGGGCACATTTACTCACCCGGTCCTGTCGCGATCCAGCAGCGCGTTCTCCAATGAAGATTCGGGTGTGCCGGGATTCACTAAGGTCATGCGCCTGATATCCAGCAGGTGTCGCTGCTGTGCCGAGGTCCGCCGGAGTTCACCTTCTTCTTCTTCCCGGTGCATGTAAGTGGTGATCTTGCGACACAAATTCTTTTTTAAATTCCGCGGTTTTTCCGAATCCGTTGGGTTGTCCAACGGCCACGTGCCCCGGCGCCGATGCACCAAAATCTGATCACGTGCGCCAAAATCCCGGGGAAATTTGCTGCAAATCGGAAATCGTTGGGAAACCCTATGAAAGTGCGCGATTCTGACCCTTAGTAAATGAGCCACCATATGTTCATTTCCCTACAGCACTCTCACAGGAGAAATTCGGTATTACATGGTTCCCATTATAAACCAGTATGCTACTTGTGTAATGCATGGACGTACCAGGTTCTCTAGTCTAAGAGATACCCTTCATAGTGACTTTCGACTTAGTGTAAAAATATAATTTCTGGTTCGACTCAACATACAATTTCAATATCATGAAGTATACCAAGACATGATATACAATGTACACGTCCCAATAGCCTATACACTCTACAATGGTTGGAGTTCATACTGCTTCTACCATGTTATCTTCCTCATGATGTGATCGGTTCCTTTGACCAGTCTTGGAACTCTTTGACCCATGCATCTTATTAAGACACATCTTCTTAGAGTTGTCAGCCGGGTAAATTAGTCACGGTAATTGAAATACAATAGCAGAAGTCAATATACTGACAAGGAAATGTCATTGTTCTGTTCATGGATCTATAAAGCAAATTGAAGTCATCAGTGGAATCTATTGTACAATTTATCTTTAAGAAAGTGAATAATCATTGACAATCACAGCTCGATAAGACCATGCCCTAGGACAGTGATGGCGAACCTTTAAGTGACTGAGTGCCCAAACTATAACCAAAATCCACTTATTTACCATAAAGTGCCAACTTTTAAGCTACCTGCTTATTGCTACCTGCTCTTCAACATCTATCAATTGTATCGGCCTCTTGAGGCCTCCAAAACAGTTGAAAGAAGGACACATTCAGACTATCATTGTAGCTTCTCACCACGGTCTCTCTGTACAGTAAGAATGTAGGGTCCAGTAGGATACTGCAGTTCTATCAACACGTTCTCACTTTTACCTCAGTTCCAAACAGCCAACTGTTTTAAAATAGCGCTGATTGCAGCAACTCTTAAATTGCCTGGGTCTGCAGGAAGATTTGGTGAATTTGGTCCTGTTTAGTGAGCTCTGTCTTGGGGTCAATGGCCTGAGTGCCCACAGAAAGGGCTCTGAGTGCCACCTCTGGCACCAGTGCCATAGGTTCGCCACCACTGCCCTAGGACAAAGAGTGGCTGATTATATCAGGTGTTTCGCTCACACTGATCCCAGGATAGCAGTTTTCACATTTGTCTCCCATTGATAATGGGCAGTTTAATTTGGACCTTTTGGTAGAATGTAAAGAGTTCTTGTAGGACAACAGTTTAGGTATTGACGTTGGAGATCCATCAGAAAATGAGAAACTAAAGAGTGAAACCATCCTGTTGTGGTACATACTCTTCATATGCTTTGCCGATCGGTAGAGATCACCAACAAAACAGTAACATATTGGATTGAGACTAGAGTTAGTCAGTCCCAGCCACTGAGCAAAAGGCCTTAACTGAAGAATCCAAGGTGATGGTGTGGCATCTTGAGAAGGTTTAGGAATACTGAAATCAATCCAAATATCCATCAAGTAAACCGGAAGCCAAGAAACTGCAAAAAGGGACACCAAAGCCACCACCATTTTGGCAATTTTCTTCCGGATCTTTAGTCGGGACACGGGTAAAGACTGATTTCTGGAGTCACAGTCTTTGAAGTTGCCAGAGGAACTCCATAATTTACGTATGGTGAGGAAGCAAATGACCAGATTGAATAGCACGGGTAAGCAATACAAGGAACAGAAGAGAAGGAAGTTGTAGGCTTGCTTGAACACGACGTCGGGCCAAATCTCTGTACAGATCGGGAACACTAGAGGAAGTCCTTGGGCTATCTCGATCTCATCTCTTTTATTCATAAAGATCAGAGGCAAGCATATACTAGAGGATATGAGCCACACCACAACAATTGTGCCATAGATTTTTCTCTGGGTAAAGAAGGATCTAGCATTTAATGGATTGTGGACATTATAATACCTATTCACACTGATGACCGTAAGACTAAGTACACTTGCCGAAACCGATACAGCTTGGATAAAGGGTACTGCCCTACAGAGGAAGTCCCCATACACCCATGCTTTGTAGATCAAATTTCCTACAGTGATGGGCATACACACACAGACCACCATGAGGTCACATATGGCCAAATTTATCAGTAGACTTCTAGTGGCGCTCAAGCTGGATGTCCTACCGGTCCGCTTCCTAGTCAACACTTTGATAGACATGATATTGCCGATGATACCAACAACAAAGGACAATATGTACATGGCGGTGAGGCTTATAGTCACAGGTTCCTTCACAAAGAGAAAGAGCATTTTCTCCAGCTCCTGGAAATCCAGATCCTTACTGTCATTTCCAAAGACGTTCGCGGACAGATTGCCCTTTGTAGTGAAGTCTAGGAGAGAATAGTTATACATGGGAGTATGTGCAGAGGAATTCATTGCTTCCTTTAGGCGGGTGAGCAGGACGTTGATAATTTTAGCTCAAGATTTAATTGGGGGAACTTGGCATCGCCTTCTGCTATTCTGCTCTCTTCAGCCTCTGTGTATTGTCTTTGCATGATGTGAGTGAAGACGTCTGACCCTAAAAAAAAAGAGAAAATGCAATAAATATGGATTAACTGATGATATTTCTGCCACACATTAATGAAGAAGGCAGAGTAGATCTGATCAAAGAGAGTGTCTCAATAAACCCTGAAAACGTGATCTGCATGGACGATCGATATCAAGACGTGGGTTATATATGACTAACCTCTGCGCAGTCTAGGAAATCTGCTGGAAAGATAATAAAGAAATTATGATATAAAATGAACTTTGAGCTGTAGGGAATTGGAAATGGTATTATCCAATTATATTCCTCCTGGGCTACAGTATTTGTAATACATGGAACATTTGGACTGATATGGGCTTATTATCATGCTGTATACTGCTGTATACTGCCTTCTGCTATGACATAACTTTAAATGTGTCTGCTTCCGAGGATTCCAATGCAATTTCAAAAACAGTATACGGGTCCTTTTTCTGCTTCTTCCCGAGTTCCCCATTATGGCAGTGTATTTAACAATTGATCTTTGAAAACCTTTACCCACTATTCTGTGCTTCCAGCCTGATCTTGGCGGCCCTGTTCACTCTTCAGTAACAGAAACTACTACTCTGATCATACCTAAGACTACACAATACAACAATTGCCAATTGGGTATGGAGGGTTTGGATTGCCAATTGGGTATGGAGGGTTTGGATTGCCAATTGGGTATGGAGGGTTTGGACTGCCAATTGGGTATGGAGGGTTTGGACTGCCAATTGGGTATGGAGGGTTTGGACTCCCAATTGTGGTCTGGAGTGTTTGGACTCCCAAATTGGGTAGGAGGGTTAGTGGCTGCCAGTTGGTATGGAGGGGTTTGGATTGCCCAATTGGGTAGGAGGGTTGGATTGCCAATTGGGTATGGAGGGTTTGGACTGCCATGGGTTCTGGAGGGTTGGACTGCCAATTGGGTAGGAGGGTTTGGACTCCAATTGGGTATGGAGGGTTTGGATCCTTTGGGTTATGGGTGGCTTTGCCAAATTGGGTATGGGGGTGGGGTGCAATTGGGGTATGTGCTGGTTTGGAATGCCAATTGGATGAGTTTGTGGCTCATGGTATGGGTTGGATTGCCAATGGGTATGGAGGGTTTGGACTGCCAATTGGGTATGGAGGCTTTGGGACTGCCAATTGGGTATGGAGGGTTTAGGACTCCCAATTGGGTATGGAGGGGGGGTTGGACTGCAATGTGGGTATGGAGGGTTTGGATCAGCCAATTGGGGTATGGAGGGTTGGATTGCATATGGTATGGAGGGTTTGGGCTGACCAATGGGGTATGGAGGGTTAGGAGTGGGCTAGAGGTTAACTAGGTTGAAACTGAGGCTATTGGGCAATGGGGGAATTGCCTGTTGTGCTAGTTCTCTCCTACTTGCCTCAATAGTACTCCAACAATATTCCATTCCAGTGGCTTCTTTGAATGCAATATTTATTATTATGGTAGTAGTGGTTTCTGTGGCCTATAATTGAAAACTTCTGAAAATTTAGTTTGGCAAATGATCATGTTGCCAAAAAACACCCATGGTTTGGGACTGATTTGCAACTTGGATAAAAATTCAACAAATTGCAGCTCGATATCTATATATTGTGTATCCTTAGCACTGTAGTGGACACTCCTCTGGTTTTAGCTCATGCTTGTGTCATCAAATGTTGCATAGTACCATAGGACATGAAGTCTAAGATCAGCGATTGGCCCAGTCACCATAAGTTTTAATGGCACTCTTACTCAACTGCTGATAGGAATATTCCTAAAATTAAATGCTAATATTCCATCCCGGATAATAATATCAGGCTGCAGAAAATAAAAAATAAAAGCATGAGTCCTGCTTATGTATTCATTCCATTACCAACCGTAATCCGATTTACTATGGGGTAATTGAATGTATTTAATATTCGTTTTAATCTCGGGGTTAATCACAGGGTTAAGGAACCATAAGAGCCCTGCATTGATGGTGTGTTCACGAAGAAATTGTGGTCTACAGTGAGTACATATAGGGATCCTATAATTTATGATCTAAATGACATGACAGATTGGGGTCCAAAAAAAGAGTTGACCTCTGCTCCAATTTTACTCTGCGCCACTTAAGTACCTTCTAGGACACTTCTCGATCAGTGACAGATAATCAACCACAATTCATTCATCCGAAATCGGAGGCAGATTTAACCACAATCATGCCTGCCTACTATATCAAAATATATACCGTTAGGCAAGGTTGTGGATAAATGAATCAGAACAACGTAATTCTGCTCTTTTTGATTTATTTAATTTTTTAATTTTAAGAGTTTAATGACCTCCAAGAAACCCTTGAAAATCTCGTAAAGAGGAATCAGAAAATTTCTCCCATATCATATGTTACTTATAGCCTAGACAATGAAGGTAGTTAATGAAATAGTAAATTAGTTGTTATAATTGTTATAAATAGTTTAATCCTGGATATGACCACCCACGCTCTTCCAGCGTAAGACAGGTATGTAATATTGATGCCCTGACCAATACCCAGGATTCAGCATTCATTACACACAGAATGGTCTGTAGGACATGCCTTAACTACAGCCATCTCCTGTCCAAAAACAATTAGTTTTTTTTTCTGCATCACACTAGCAGCAATGGTCGTATCCAAGGCACAAGAATTCGTTTCCTAAGGAACATCATGGTTCATTTATGGGGAATTACTCCTTCGTCAACGGCCATTTTTTGTAATAATATTCCAAGTGAAGAAATGTCAGTAAAATGCAGATGAATTAAAAATTAAATGTGAATGCCCAATGAGTCAACACCCCTTTATGGCTGAAAACACCAGCTTTTTAATATAAGACACCTTTTTACAGTTATCGTCACATCTAGATAGAGAATTAACCCGCAGGGTAGATCTTTAGAGAAGCAAATCTAATAATTGATCATAATTCCTGTACAAATCTGTCGATTTTTCAGGCACCGAATAGAAATCCAAAAAATTTCAGATTCAATGTGATATATGATAACAAAAATCTAAGACTGGATCCGTTTAAATGTCCGTTGAACTCCACTGAACTTTTGATGGTTTTCATTATTGTTCGTTTGTACTACAAACACCGTTGGGTTTCATCTACCATTTTAGGGAAAACTGAAAGTAATAAATTGTTAAAAAAAAACCCCTTTTGTTTTTTTTTGGTTTTAGAGGACACTACAATTTCCATGGCACATTAAAGCAATCTGTGTCAGACCAAAGGGATTCAGACCCGAGTTGATATATATAAAAATTCGCCTGAAACTTCAATGATCTTTTAGGCTTAGCTCAATCTCTAATTATCTTGAAATCTGTGTGGTCAGGCGTGGTGCCATCTACCAAAAGAGGAAACCACCAAGAACGTCCCTCTGTAAAGATGTGTAACTGCAAGTCATCCTCACTTTGAGTGAGTATCTGGACTTACCACTTACCACATGTGGCATGTATGTTAACTAAGCTTCTGATGTTCTAAACAAACCTGACACTGTCTCATAAGTTTCTAAGAGGTACCATTAGGTACGGACTGTCCCTAATTCTATCGGTGGTTTACACTTGAGCGACAATCCCACAGGAGGGACTTCTAGAAGAGATAATGAAAACCAATTATTTAACGTATTTCCATTATCCTGGTTAAACGTGCTGGAATTCAAATCCACTGGTATTAGAACTACGATCTATAAACGGGGTACATGGAGGTGACGTTCCCTATAGGCAACCGAAAATGGGCTCATTTGCCGAATGTAAGCTCAGGGAGGAGACTCTCCTTGACCAGTATGACTCGGTCTATTATGTTCCATGATTCTCAAGTCCTTGACAGTCACAGAACCTCAGGTAAAACTTAATAGACACCTAAACGCAGAATATGTGAGATGATTCTAAATTGGCACCAAACCAAGCAGGGCACATATATGTACTCATTTATACAATACCCAGAGACTATTGCACCAGGCCATCTTTTCACATTCATATAGGAGACATCTAGGAAGCAACAATACTTACAACACAAGTGCTAAGTGTAGAGGAGCAAGCAAACAACAACAAACACCACAGCATGGGATTTATGTAATCGATGAGATGCCTACACATATTAATGAGGGGACTTGGGTCAGCTAGAACACTGTTTACAGCAGTACGTAGGGAGATGGTATTAAGAAAGAGGGCGCCACCTTTCTGACCGTGCCACCTCAGACACGTTTTACATTACTTCTTCTGCTGTCGCTTCTCGTAGTCTCACACATAATCATAGTCGCTTTCAATCTATTGATTGAGAAAATCATCTCCTGTCCTTCAGAGAAAAATACACATGGTGGCAGATTTACTTACCCGTCCTGTCGCGACTGCGGTGCGGTGTCCGACAGTATTCGCGTCGCAGCGATTGCACAAGCTTGTGCACCCGCAGTTCATGCATCCGTCGCTTCCCTGCCAGAGGTTCCTCCGAGTTCACATTCTTCTTCCGTGCTTGTAAGTGAGTGTGCGACACCAATTCTAAATGTTAAATCCCGCACGTTGTCTCGAATCCGTTGGTTGTTCCGACTGCCCCGCCCCCGATTCTGTCACGCGCTAGCCGGCCGGCGCCAGTGCGCCAAAATCGCCGAGCATCGGCACACAAACGGGGAATCGTCGGGAACCCGCCGAAAAGAGCATCGACTACCCTTAGTAAAAATACCCCCATGATCTAATAGAAATGTCCCCCCCCCCCTTATCGGAAAAGAAGAGCATTGCCTAAGTATTGGATGTAAGGAAGCAGAGGGATCTCCACATTGAATGGCCCCACATCTAAGAACCAAGTATCAGTCCTCATGTCATAAAACTATCTTATCTGATCCGCAGATGCTGACTGGTATGCTGTCCTCAGCCAAAAGACTAGTCACTTCAGCAGTAACCTAAATTTGAGAAAGCTCTATCGCCAACAATCATAGACCAGAGACTCTTAATAAACCCGACTGGCTGTAGGAAGACATAAAACCTTAGGTAAGGGACTTTTCATGGCTGCAATTTGTCATGATTGGTTTTAAAAGGTTTTCTAGCTTCACTATGGATGACCTGCTCTCCCGTACGATAGGTCATAAAATATCAAAGTGGTGGTTGGCCACAGAGCTCTGGCAATAGGCCCTCGTGAGGGCTTATTTTTGTGCGTAACAAATTGACTTCATATGACAGTAGTTAATATCCATGCCGTGTACAGGGAGCGGAAAAAAAATTCCAAATGCAATGAAAATGCTTAAAAAAACACATTTGATTTTTTTATATTTTTCAAAATGGCAAAAAAGTGCCCATTTTCGACTTAGGGCTCTATTTTCTATTTCCTTCTACAAGATTAAAAGGCAGTGGAACACGTTTTATATTTTTTGATAGATCGGGATTTTTCGGACTCGGCGATACCCTAATGCGTTTTTTTTTTTATGATTTTTACAAGTTAATTAATTAGAATATTTTATATCAGTTCTAGGGAAAGGAGGGGATTCCCCTGAACTCCCGCGGACCTCAACGGGAAGCAACTGATGCAGGAAATCGGGAGCAGAGTTATGTGAATCGCAGGATATCCGAATCCCTCGTCGGACAACGCACCTCGGTTGATGGCGATGGGATGGGTAAGTAACTGTGGCCCCTATAATCCCTTATGCCGACAAACAGTGTTATTCCTCTTGTATAGAAACTGGACCTACAAACTTCAACAAAATTTTGTTGAATGGGGTAGTTTTAAAGCTCTTTCCTATGATGACATGAACACTAATCTGTAGTTACTAGGCTGTAGTTGTTGTCTAGTGTTGATAAAGTATGGTAATTGGTTCCTGGCGGTTGTTTACTTTACTCTGACAATGTCCTCTTGTTGCAGCTCAAGATTCTGTGAATCACTTGGCTAACTTGAAACTCAGAAATCTCAAAAGCATCATACTTCCAGGAAGTTATTTACCCACCACTGGAATTTTTCTTCTTTCTGGAAGCTTTAAAAACATATATATTCATGTCGTGGCTAATCACAAACATCAAAAAAACGGCAGAAAAGGGCAAGGTGAGCGGAGGCCAATCTTTATTCCCTGCAGGGATCTAATCCATAGCTGATGCTTGGGCGATTCTTCAATAGAAGCGATTATGTGGAAAAATAGAATTAATATGTGTTAAGCAGTGGAGTAAGAGTTCAATAAATTTTGTTTTTTTCCTTCCTATGTGAACGAATGCCGGAAGTCACGCACGCAGTAGTTTTATGGTGGTGGGTGGTGAGATAGGATCCAAAGTGGCTCATGTGTCGCACCACCGCAATAATATGAGCACCAATGTGTAATACAACCTGATCTAAACATTTCCATATCAAACCAACTCTCCTTATTGTGATATGTTAACAGTATCCTAAAGATCATAAACATCCAACTCTTAACTGTGTTTTTGCTCAAATTTACTCTCAGAAGTACCTCAAAATTCCATGAGGAAATTATACAGAAGTTAACCTCAGAGTTTGTTTATGCCTTTGTAGTTGTTATGATACCCCCTGTCGTCTCTCATCTCCAAGAACACTTTTTCTTCTAAGACCAAAATCATCAGAAACATCTTTGGTAATTATATTTTCTATAGGTATAGGCCAAAGCAATTTTCTAATAGATAAGAGCCTTAAATCGCACTGTTTACCTCAGAAAATGACTATAGTCCAAGTCTGAGATTGGAGATAGAAATGATGTTTTTTGTAGATTAGGAAATCTTTTAGTGTACATAAAAGGAGAAAGAAAAAAAAACACTAGAAATTGAATGAAATGAGTCTCCCTTCTAACAGGATTCATCATATCACTAGATTAATTAAAACTCAGCACCCCCCCCGCCCAGGGTTGGGTATGAATGTCCCTTTTAGGAATTCCCGCTTTGAGTGGAAATTTCACCTTTAATCCTACCTGTCAAAATGTCCTCCCAAATCTATGAAATGAGGCAGATAAACAGTCCTCATTTGCCCAAGATGGAGTCAAGTTTAGAGGCTCAGGGGACCGTGTCAAATTCAGACCCCCTATTTTTGGGTACCTAATAAATTGAACTTTGTTGTCATTATTAAAGATAACATCTCATCTTTCGGTTGAATTTTTATCTGCACTGTAAATTCCACCTATATCATTAACTTTCTGCATCCCCATTCTGTAGATCACAGACCACAAACCTGATTGGATCTGTAAGATGGGAGACTTTAATTTCACTCTGTAATCTCCACTTTGGTGTCCTTGTTTCGCTCACTCCACTGGCACCTCTGGTACCTTCCTAAGATGGCAGGGCTCCTCCACCATAGGTTTTTTTTGCCCCATTATTCTCCCTGTTCTCAACATGATTTTTTTCTGTCTAAAGGACCCACTAAAGGTCCTTTGAACCCAAAATACCTATGGCAATTGCATGCACTCATATACAGGGAAAAACCTGGCCGCTAGGTGGCATCACAACTACATTCAGTCTCTTTAAACTAGTGAATGGACTGAGCTGTAATTCAATCATATCCACTACACACGAATGGCATAGTGCCTAGAAGGAGAACCCAATCCAGACTCTGGTGGGTTTCAGGTATTGAGCCACACCATTCTGATACTGATGACATCTACAAGGACCGCTGTCCTGGGAAACCCTCTCATACAATACTTGAACTCATAGTATAGCATCAAGTCATTGCTCCCTCTGTGGTAAATACAGGAGGGCAGAATTATCATTTAAATCTTATCTCCAATGCAGCAGTACTGGAGCTCTGTATGCAGAAAACTGACAATGACAACTTTAATAGTTCTATCTGTCATGACTGGAATGCATAATGAGTATGTCTTCTAGTGTATGTCAGTCCAACAGTAAATGCGGTATTGGATCCGCTGTGTAGCCATCATAATCCGGTCACATTGGGTGTAGCAGCACAAATCGTCTATAGCGATCACCAGCAATACTGTCCTGACAAGCCGAACAGTTCCTACCATGTATAAGAAGATCAATTATGTCCTATATAACACATCCTCTACTAGAGGAATCACTAGAAATGTGCAGATTTAAGGTGATATTACACATAGATGAAGAAGCAACATCTCAAACACAAATATTCTGCTGGACCTGAACTATCTAATTGAATGGGTGGAGTCTTATCATATGACCCTTGGAAAAGTTTAGGGAAAAACAAGGATGGTTACTGTCCCAAGATGCTGCAACTATGTCATCCTGATCATTAGACCTCCCAGAGGGTCATATCAGCTCTAACTCCCTCTCTTCCAGTGAGAACACATGCATGCTCAACTGAACCCAGAGTCCATTGGGGGTTATATCATATACAGTACTGATTCCCAGGTGCAACACATCGTCAATATTGCCGGGTTTGTTTAGGAATCTCTGGTCTCCTGATAAATCTCCCGATTTCAGAGCTCGTACTCCACAATTCTGGTGCAACAGCTCTGCTAATCCCCACCCTAATTTACATGGAGTAGTAGGAGTCCCAGAAGTCTGGACAATCTATCTATTTGCTTATTAACAATTTCTGCTACTGTAAATGTACTCTATTGGAATGTAGCATATTCATAGGTAGAAGTGATAGACAAAGAGCCAAAAGACTCAGGATTCGCTCATTTTTCCAAAAGCTTCTTATGTGTCTGCGAGTACGACTATACCACTTATTAATGGCTCAGTTTCGATAACCGCACTGATATATATATATATATATATTTATATAGTTACCTCGAGACCGATAGATTCATAAAATATATATGACATATAGACAATTGACCAATTGATAGATATGATAGTGACAGACGACATGCCACAGAAGAGGCAGCACTCCAAAAATAAAATGACAAATGTGTGAGTCGTTTATTCCATGGCTGGATGCCTGCTTTGACGAAGGTTTTAACCCAAATATTGCAATCCAGCCATGGAACTAAACCTTCACACTTTTTTTTGAGTGCTTCCTCTTCTGTGACCTATCTGTCTATCTATCTAGAACATAGAAAAAAAACAGCTACTCCCAAGGAGTAATCCAGAGATCCTATGTAGTATAGCAGAAAACATGCATCTATCTATCTCTATGTATCTCATATCTATATCTATCTATCTATCTATCTATCTATCTCATATCTATCTTTTATCTATCTCATATCTCTATCTACTGTATCTATCTATCTATCTATCTATCTATCTATCTATCTATCTATCTATCTATCTATCTCATATCTCTATCTACTGTATCTATCTATCTCTATATATTTAATCTATATAATCTATCTCCTATCTCTATGTATTCTAGCTCTCTAATTTCCTCATATAGTTCATCCCAGTGATGGCAACCCTTTTAGGATCATGAGTGCCTCACACTTCACCAGAAATCACTTTTTTATGCCAAAGCGCAGCACAGTAATTTAAGGCAAGTAAGTATTGCGGAGGACACCAACACAGTTGAAACGGAGTAGGCACATTCAGACTACTGCAGCTCTCTACAGGGTCCCGTGTAACAGAAAATTGTTGTGCCAGCATTCTTTGAGTCCTGTATGGTGAGCTCTATTCTGGGGTGATGGCCTTGCTGCCCACAGAAGGGCTCCGAGTGCCCCCTCTGCACCCGTGCAAGTTTTCGGGCCACCAATGGTCATCACATATTTATCTAGTGGTTTTATTTATCATGACTTTTTTGTGCTAAAAAGTGGCAAAAAATTTGCAAGGTCTTTTCTCATTACTCAGAATAGTGGCTTAAACATAGAACACTGCACGGCAACAACCGAGTAAAGCCAGATTCATGACGTGTGATCTTTAAAATATCGTGAAAAAGTCGTAATGGCGTATGTGCGTTGCGATCTTTTGCGTTATTTAAAAAAAACCCAGAGAGATTGATAAAAGGCCAACGCCACTTTAATAAATCTAGAAGCAACGGAGCGCCACAGGTAAGTCATAGAACTATCGCTAGGAGCCTCCTAATGATAATCTCCCCCTGCAGTTATAGATAGATTGGACCTTGGAAACCATATGGCGTAGCACACTCCCTTTATGCTGGCTGCCCTGCGTTTTCCTTTGTAGAAATAGAAAGATAATTGACAGAATTGAAATAGATTTGAGACAGAAAGATATGAAATCGATGATAGAATAGATAGATCGATAGATAGATACCAATATGATAGAAGATAGAGCATATGTAAAAATCTACATAAATAGCTAATAAATGATACTAATGATACATATATGTAAGATGAATGAGATAGATAATATGAGAAAAATATGAGAAAGAAGGCCTATCACATATATATAAATGGATAGATATGAGATAGAAGGTGATAGACAGACGATAGATGATAGATAGAAGATAGATAGATAATTAATAGATGATAGATATATGACAATAATAGATAGTATGAGATAGCTAGAAGCTAACTCTGAGATAGATAGATAGATTGAGATAGATCTGAGATCGCTAGATATATCGCATAGATATAAGATAGCGAGATCGATCGATCTACTAGTTCGATAGATCATAGACTATGAGCCATCGATCGCCGCTAGATAGCTATCCCGATTCGATCGCCCGATACTCGCTAGCTCGATAGATGATAGACTAGGAGATGGATAGCTCTGCACTCAGCTCAGACCGCTAGAATCTGTATAGATAGATAGATAGACAGACAGTAGGGGGTCTTTCTGATACTACAATTGATCTGTGATAGATCCCATTAATTGTCTTTAGAATCTATAATGAGCAGGGATGAAATTTGACAAAAGTCTTTTACAAAAATCCCGGCTTCTCATCTGTAATAATGAACCTGTAAGTGTATATTTACATCTGAGATCTTTCAATTGTCTGTTTTTCTGCAGAATATGACCCTGATTCTTCCTAGGAGCAGAACACGCTGACAATCTGATTATTATATGGTATTTTCCATATTCCCAGATTCTCAATCCCTGTATAACCTGTGTTTCATCTCAGCTCTGCTACGAAGCCCGTTGGAATCGCTCACATACCCTATATATGTAACACTCTCCCTGCCGTAGGGCCGGACTGTATCAGTGTGAAGATCTCCCCCCCCCCCGCAATTCTCTGTTGGACTCCAAGTATTCCTTAATTCAAGGCAATTAAAAGAATGAGTTTATTACTGATTCCAATTATTACCAGGGATTACCGACTCCATTAAGCTGGTACCAACGGCTACGTTAACCCTTTCCCGGTGCCTCATTTTATGAATTATGACGGCGACAGTTCATCATACGAGCGCTAACCGACACTGACTAATGGCTGAGTGAAAGCTTTTCCCTGAGTCCCCTCGTCCCAGATCTCCTGGGTGGTGATTCATCCATAATTTCGAGGATGTGTGATGTACCTAAAAACGTAATTTTAGAAGCCGGCCCGCGCTAATGCAAATGACATTAACAACCCGCCGCACATCAGAATAAAATTGCCTCTTTTATCATTAAGCCGCGTCGGCCTGTCTCCGGATGACTAAACACATCACAGTTTTTCTTTTTTTTTTTTCGGTGGCTTTGTTCTGAGGCAAAGTGTGAGAAAGTTTTAGTTAGATGAGTGCTTTGTATTACTAAGACACATACACCGGGCAGAAATACGGGACTTAACATTTCAAAAGGAGAGAAAAGCTGAACAATTACACAATATGGCAATTGGATTGAACTCTTAAAGGATCATCCTGTTTTTCAAATTACATTTGTACTTAATTCCATGACATTTATTAGTAATGTTTTTACTACGGCGTGGGTCAGTCTCATTTTGTTTAGTCTGGTCAAAGGGTATCATGGCTATGATAATGGTGACTTTTGGTAAACTGCTCACTTTTGCTGCAGTGCCTCCACATGAAATTCGGAATTACATATTTCTTCTCTAAAGCAATGAACTGTGTAATGGATAGATGATATACTGTGGTAAGCAAGGGTCCTAAACATGGACTACCCACTAACACACTATAAACATCACACGTCAAACACCCTACATACCATAACTGACTCATACCCCAAACCCACAGGACTACCCTCTATTTACTCAATTGCTGGGGGACCAACATGGGACCCCATTGATGAACTGATTTCTGGCTGCCTCGGTCCCAAAATTTACAACGGCTCCACCGAACACTGTGGGGCTCTTTCAAGGTCCTGAACCCCGCGACTTTCAGCAGGTTTCCCGCATATTTGTCTTTTGCACCGAATTGCCCTGGGTTTTTGGGCTCGCGATCGGATTGTGGCCATTGGCGCTGGCGTGAATGCACAGAAACCAGACGGATTCGGAGAAACCGCGGAATTTTAAAAAAGGAAATGTATTGGCAGATCAAGCACTCCATGCCCGGGAAGAATGAAGGTGAACTCCCGGCGGACCTCGGCGCAGAAGCGACACATGCAGGACCGGGAAGCATATCGTCTTGAATCACGCCACACCCGATCCTCGTCGGGTCCGACTGGGACCATGTAAGTAAATGCTGCCCCTATATATTACCTGAATTAAGTAGTCAGAACTGATGTATCTACGAGGCTCTTGGTGTCGACCACTCGATCTGATTAGTGATCATATTGTAGAAAATAACCCGTTAAATACAGCTATTTGCAAATGGATTTTCATTTCAGCCTTTGAAGACCGACATATGAATCGGTTATTGTTAGTGAGATTTCAATAGGGGGCAACTTATACACATATACCCAAATTACTCTGCCATGGCCTCCTGTCCTCCTGCACTCTAAGTAAAGGGAGTGTATCATAAATCTGCCCCCCTACTGCCTGGCTTCCTTAAGATGAAACTTTGCTCCCCTGTGTTTAACTTAATTGTACAATGTTTTTTTCCTCCATTCACTATGTCTTATATGTCATCTATACATTTAGTATTGTTATTGCTGCTGTGTGAAAGCTCTGATTCCGGTAGAAAATAGTGGGGGGTGACACGGAAGCATCACTTTGTGTCACCCAATCCATGGATGACCATTGATTCCATTGCCTCTGGTGTCCTTCACAGCGCAAGAATGAACATGACCTTCCTTCCAGACTCTACTTGGCAGGACGAAACAGCCTATTATAGTAGGACCCCCCCTCCACATAACTACAAATAAAACCAGTTCAGGCATGGGATAGTACCAAAATGTCTGGAATACTCTGATACATGACAAATACCTCCAGTTTCTGAAAGGCAGTAGATACATTCCCATGCCTTGTGTATAAGTGGGGTCTGTAATGGTTATGCTACTACCTGGTTTAATAACTACTATGCCAGTGTATACCTGCAGAATAATTAGGATATATATTATAATATAATATATATAATATATATATATTATATAGAATTAAAATTAATTTCAATATACAACAAAACATTTCAGTTTTATATTTTTATATAGACTTACTTAGGTGAATATATATATATCCTATCTAGATATATATATATATATATATATATAATATATATATATAATATATTATTATAAGTATAACAAGAAAAGCATCAGCACTCCAAGATCAGGTTTCAAAGTAATATATATATATTATATATATTATATATATATATAGTATCTAATGGTATAGAAATAAATATGTTCTACATAATATATATACAATTATAATAATATAATAAAGATTCCCCATAGCAGAGGACAGTATGGTTCCTGATTCTGACCATTGACTAATCCTCTGAGTGAGTGAACTGTTTTCTCGTCCATGGTAACTGATCCCCTCTTTGCTATAACAGTCCTCTGTGATACATAATCTCCTACAATCTCATCTGACTTGTCCCAAGTGTTTTAAAGAACAAAAAGCCTTACCTGCTGCAGAAATTCGATTATAACAGATCAGAGCAAGGTTTCAGTGGACCCCTCATCCGACTCCTTGTGCAGCAGTGAATAATCCCCTATATCCCGGAGTGTATATACACGCTCTGCTTATACCTCCCCTGCTTTAGCGTCAGGATTGTGGCTTGACTACTTCTTCTCCTCTTTTTCATAATATATGTCCATTCTGCTTGACTGCGAGGCGGATGATGTATGTAGCTAACTTTGCTGATGCCAGGATTGTGTGTGTGTACATCCCTCATCTCCCCTCCCTCTGGCTGGGAAAAGTATCAGGATGTCCATGCACAGCTTATTCCTGCCTCTCCTTGTTCTTCCAGAGCCGCAAAGTGCAGATTTCGATGGTCTGGAATGAGAATTTTCCCCTCCTATGGACACTGATTTTGATGACTTTCTCCCATAGGCTCGTTGTGAACTGCGCCCCTCCCACTCTTATGCCGGGGTCGACAGAATTGGGTTTTTCTATATTTTTTCCTGAACGCTCATTTAAATTGTAATTTTGGTTTTTTATACTCAACTACTGCATTTTGTCTTGTTATTTTAACACACCTCAAGAATTAATTGGTTTGAAAAATTATTTGGTGGGTTCTTTCTGGCAGGGTGGGCGGTTTTGCATTATCCGGGACTCTAAAATCTTTGGTTTTTGTTTTTTTTCTAATTGCAGCATACAGAGTCATAAAAATGTACTAGGAGCAAAACAACCCCCGGTGGGGTATTGACCATCTTGTGTTAGAGGGAACTATTGCTTCCTGACTCTCTCATCTGTAAAATCAGAGTAGAACTTGTAACCATCTCACCCTCCTGCAGAGAACATGGGGTTGCACTAGGGGATTTAAAGGGGTTTGTTCCAAGTATAAAAGTGCATAGTGGATAACTAGTGATCCGGATGGTCTGATAAGGACATAGTTTTGTCCTTATATAATATCACTGTAGACCCCACATGGAATATGTGTAAGCTTTTCGGCACCAGTGTATAAGAAAGGGGGTGGTGTATGGTATGAGAGAGAACGGGAAAACTGATGCGGAGGAGAGGGTTGAAGGTGGGTAAGCGAAGGGCAATCATGTGGTGGGAAGGGTGTGGGGGAGAATAAATGGTAGCGAATGGGTGGTGAATGTAGTAGGGTGGCGTGAATAGTGGTGTGATTAGCAGGTAAGGGAGATGGTGGGTCGGGATAGCGTAGAGGATATTGAGTATGGGGGGTAGGTCGTCTGTTGTGACATCGGGGAGGCGGGGTAAGTAAAAGAACATAGAACTGGACTGGGTGCAGATAGAGCAACCAAGATTATTATTAGAGGATATAGACAAGGAGGGGATACTCTAGACCTAGAGGAGAGTTTCTACCATTGTCCGTAGGTAGGGGGACATCCTCTACACCTAAGAGGAAGGCGGGTATAGCATCACTCAAGACCATGGTCGATCCTCTACACCTAGAGGAGAGGAGGTTCTACCATACCATAGACAGGGGACATCCCTACACCTAGAGAAGAGGAAGGTTCTACCATCACCATAGACAGGGGGCATCCTCTACACCAGAAAGAGATGTTCTACCATCACCATAGACAGGGTCATCTCTAACACCTAGAGGGAGGAGGTTCTACCATCACCATATCAGGGGCATCCTCTACACCTAGAGGAGAGGTGGTTCTATCATCACTATAGACAGGGGCATCCTCTATACTAGAGGAGAGGAGGTTCTAACCATCTCCATAGACAAGGGGGCATCCTTCCTACACCTAGATGAGAGGAGGTTCTAACCATCACCATAGACATGGGCTCCTCTACACCTAGAGCAGAGGAGGTTCTACCATCACCAAGACAGGGCATCCTCTACAGCATGAGAGAGGTGGTTCTACATCCCATAGCAGGGGGCACCTCTACACCTAGATGGAGAGGAGGTTCCTACCATCACCAATAGACGGGGCCTCTCTAACACCTAGAGGAGAGGATGTTCGACCACCCCTAGACGGGACATCCTCTACACCTAGAGGAGAGGTGGTACTAACCATCACCATAGACAGGGGGCACCTCTACACCTAGAGGAGAGGTGTTCTAATCATCCTATAGACAGGGGAGACAGGGGCATCCTCTATACCTAGAAGGAGAGAGGTTCTACATCTCCATAGACAGGGGCAATCCTCTACCCCTAGAGGAAGGGTGGTTCTATCATCACTATAGACAGGGGGCAGTCCTCTAACTAGAAGGAGAGGAGGTTTCTACCATCTCCATATACATAGGGGTCAATCCCTCTACACCTAGCGGAGAGGAGGTTCTAAACCATACACCATAACAGGGGGCAATCCTCTACACTAGAGGAGAGGTGGTTCTACCACACCATAGACCAGGGGCATCCTCTACCCCTGAGGAGATGATGTTCTACATCACCATAGACAGGTGCATCCTCTACACCTCGAGGAGAGGAGGTTTCTACCATCACCATAGACACAGGGGCATCCTCTCTATCACCTAGAGGAGAGGAGGTTCTACCATCACCATAGACGGGGCATCCTCTTACACCTAGAGGAGAGGAGGTTCCTACATCACCATAGACAGGGGGGCACCTCTACCCTAGAGGATAGGTGTTACTAACATCACCATAGACAGGGACATCCTCTACACCTAGAGGAGAGGAGGTTCTACCATCACCATAGACAGGGGGCATCCTCTACAACCTAGGAGGAGAGAGGTTCTACCATCACCATAGACAGGGGTATCCTCCTACCCCAGAGGAGAGGTGGTTATCCATCATACATAGACAGGGGGCATCCTCTACACCTAGAGGAGAGGCGGTTTCTAACCTCACCATAGACAGGGGTCATCCTCTATCCTAAAGGAGGTGGTTTCTACCATTACCATAGACAGGGGGCTCATCTACACAGGAGAGAGGACGCTATACCCTGTACTATAGACCAAGGGGCATCATCTTACACTGGAGGAGAGACAGCTCTACTATTGCCAGAGGCAGTCAGACAATTACGCTCTGCCGCGGATGTTGTTTATGGCAGCTTGCTTTGTACAAGAGAGGCCCTGGATGCCTTTATTGAAACAAAATGGGTTGTAGTAAAAAACATTTAGTTAAACTCATGGTTGGACTTGAAATGGACTGGACCTGTTATTTTTCCAACTCATATATACTATATTGCTGGGGCCTCCACTGATCACAAAATAGGGGACCACCACCGTGACTATTCTGTCTATTGCACAGCAGTGTTCCCCAACACCGTTCTGTGGTCCTGGTTTCTGGGCCACGGACTCTCTGTAAGACAAATGAAAACAATACTCACCTTCCCCATTCTCCTGCGAACTCTTCTCTTCCTTCTTCATTATCCATGTTAATGCGTCTGCTCTATTTCTCTATGGCGCAACGTGAGATAATCATCAACTTGTCCTCTTGACAATAGCACAACATGACTAATGCGGAAGACATGTGAAAGAAGAGACGACTGCCGCAGGGGGAGCAGCAGTCCTCATCGGGCATAGGACGGGGGCTTTGAAAAGTTTCAGTGCAGAGTGTTTAGAGCACAGATGTCAGTGCCTTGAAGAAGTCTATATTTTCACATTCTGGCTGGTTAACTTTTGACTATACATCTCGTCATGAGCAATACTTCTCCCTTTAATATCGAGTTCATGTGTAAACAGATACCCTAACTCCTCCTAGTAGAGCAACGGGGCAGAATTTACTTCCCGGTTCATCTCGCGATCCAGCGCACGTTCTCTGTGATGATTCGGGTCCGGCCGGGATTCATTAAGGCAGTTCCTCTCCGACGTCCACCAGTGGCGCTGCTGCGCTGAAACATCGGAAACGCACTCTAGTTCACCAGCCTATTCCAAGTGAAGGTAGTGCAGCTCCGCGACACATTTTTTTTTTTTTAAATGCCGGTGGTTTTTCCGAATCCGTCGGTTTTCGTTCACCACGCCCCCCGATTTTCCGTTGCGTGCATGCCCAGCCCGATGCCCACAAATAATTCGGAGTAACACGTCGGGAAAAAAGCGAATCGGGCCCTTAGTAATGACACCATAGGTAGAATTTTATTCTGTAAGTGCATGCAATTAGATTATTGTTATTTATAGGATAATCTTTCTCATTTCTAATATTTCATGTAGTAAAACCTACTTATAATCACAGGACTTTTTCCTTTCATCACTTTTCCTTTAACTCCATGAATACGAGATGTAATAATCCACATGGACTGTATGCTGTGAGTATGGTGCATGGTCTTTTACTTCATTCTTTTAGATATAGGGGGAAAACCCCAGATGCTGAGATAGATCAAAGGAAAAGAAATGAAATTCAGACAGAAGTCGACAGAAGCAGTACTATTGTTTCTAACCACACTGCGCTTTATCTCCAATTAACAACACAAACACACGACTGCGTAAATGGGAAACTAATGGTGCAGGCTCAAGGGCACACAGAATATTCCAACTAAAATTTTTTTTTTGTTTTTACTACTTACATACAACCGGTTTTCTTATCTGCAATCTTAAGTTATAATGAGAAGTTTAAACTAAACAACAGATTTTTTTCCCATATCTTGGAGCTGGATTTTACTATTTCTGGATCCAATATAGTTAGATCCAAGGGTTTAGATGGGCTCTTCCCTCCTTTACCTTATTGTACTGATGAAATTCCTGGCTTCTTTTAATCCACCACTAGGGAGCACAATGAAGGCTGAAGCTCTAATTTTTTGCTACCTTTTGACCAAAGTATTTTTTTACTTTACGATATTGATGACCTATCATTGATCGTAATAGAATCAGGTGAGGGTCCAAAATGTGGTCCTGAAACACGACAATTTAGCGAAATCTACTTATTGCTGAAGGTTTCTGCATATGTTCAGGTGTCCAAACTATATCTCAGCTCCTACTAAAGAGAATGGAAGTTTCATAGTTTCTTGGTCCTACACAGAGAACAGAGGTAGACATATCACTCTGTGATTAGCTGGACCATGTTGGACCCTATTGATAGTTGTCATATCGTATTGGAAACTTTTTAACAACTATAGTCTGTCTACTAAGAAAAGCCTCCAAGTTTCCTGCAGCGTATGTATAATAACTCTTTGTTATGTATGTGTATAATAGGAGGGCCGTAGAGCAGGGGCAGCAGTCATAGCATCTGCAGGGGCCCACATTGGTGAGGGGGCTCCCAGTATCTGAGGTAATGGGGGTTTATATGGGAAGTGTAAAGCAGTAAAGTGGTTGTGTTGTTTATACTGTAATGTTGTGCTGTATTCTGTATATTGTATTTTGTATGCATGTATTTTTCTGTGTATGTGGTGCATAGTTATATTATATGCCGCATTTCTTTACATATATTGGTATATGATGTTTATATTTATATATTGGCGTGTACGCACGTGTCTATTTGTCCGTATATGGTTCGTATTTATTACAGTATAAGTGTATACTCTATGTTTATTACTGTATGTGTAATATATGCCATGTGTATACCAGTGTACGTGTATACTCTTTGTTTATGTACTATATGTGTATATGTTTCATGTGTAATACAGTGTAAGTGTATACTCGTTGTTCATGACTGTAGGTGTATAGGTGTCCATGTTTATACCGTGTAATGTTATACTCCTTGTAATATTATGTTTTTATATCAGTGTATGCGGCCCTTGTGCGTGTGCTGACAGGTAAGTGGATAACATTGATATCTGCTGACAAGACACCTGCATGTGCCGGGATGTATTCAGAAGAAGAGACATCAGTTTTCATGTCGATGTGTTCAAGAAACCTGACAAGGGCAAAAGGCTCATCAACAAGTTGCCAGACAACAAAACAAACAATTTAGTCGTCTGTGGGGGTGTATTTGGTAGATAATAGTTTAAAAGGAAAGCAGAGAAAACTGGCAACATGGTCATGGACTTCATTCGTAGGGGGTGAAGGCTACCCTGCCTGTCCAACATCCAACAAACTAGTTAGTGCAACCATGCCTATCCCTGTCCAACTTCCCAAAGTACATTGGACTAATGGAATCAATGGCCGAAGAAAGCCCTGCCGGGTCCTAGTAAATCCTATCAGGTCTTTTTTGTTTCCAACCTGGGGAAGAGATGTCATCAGGCAAACTAATTGGAAGAGCCAATCCAGCGAGGTCATTTCTCTTCTTGGCCATATCTTCTGGAAATCCTAGGATCTGCACCATGTGAAGCTCCTTCCTATACTTGTATAGACCAAGCCAGATAATAGACCACTGCAATTGAGACTGCACTTAATAGATACCCATCCTGTTCCTTACACTAAGGAACATCGTATATAGGTCTTGTTTGTTCCATAACATGACATATCACAGAATTTCTGGTGAAGGGTGAGAACTATATTAGTTGGACCAGTCAAGCTTAAAGTGCGGGCACTAGCCCCACCGAGCAGCGTACTGCATCACCCTCCCCCAGATAAAGCTAGTTTTCATCCGAACACTATTGGCGGCACCGACCTTCTTCCTAACCCCCAACTAACAGTCTGTAGCTGTGTTTGTATCCTGTGTCTTATTCCTTGTATCGTTTGCGCGTAAACCTGTCCCACCAACCATATGTATACAGTGAGTATGTGATGTGTATTGTATTGTAATGTTAAACCACTGTATTATGCTATTAAGAAATCTACCATTGGCCTTTTATGCATTGTGGAACCATCATACCTGAGATGTTGCTGTTAGCGACACTGTTTCAGAAACATATCTTGTTTGATCCCTTAGCTGATTTTTTGCTGTACAACAATTATAATTAAAGATAAGAGGCTGCGTCGCTCATTGGCGCTCGCCCTTTCTCCTCTTTACTCTAATTAATGCACTGCTTTCAGTCTTGGTCCCTGCCCGCATAAGTCAAAAATAGGTCCATCCCGGTTTTGTCCCCTGACAGCAGAAGTAATCATCACTGCAACCCTTCCCCCCATTCATACAGCTCAGGATTATTGTCCTTCTGGACGTTCAGGAAGCTCCTGTCTATGCGGAAGTAATGTTTTATTTACGGCATCCAGCCTGCACACCCACTTTTCGAAGATCGTGAATTTTATGATAGTTTTTTTGAGCAAAACCACTGAGTTCAGGGATAAAACAAGATATGTTTTCTGTCAATCAGTGTGGCTACAGCATTCTCAAGGTATTTTTGGTTCAAATGCATAAAAACATGGAAGATTTCATTTAAGCCATGTATGTCATTTAGTATTAATGGTCATTTTAAGCAGAAAGTAGTAGCAAGCCATCTCCCTATTTGTAATGCAACACCGTTCTAAGTTGCATTTTACTGTACTGTATTATATGGGGCCCGTATCGTTATGTAGCCACATCTGTTTTTAACAAGCGTAGGCCTGAGCACCTGTACTAAAATAATTCTCAACCCCCTCTCACCCCCCCCCACCCCCCACCCCCCACCCCGACCCCCCCCCTGGGGATTGATAATTTTGGATTGTACCAATATTCTCTGTGTATTGCCCTTATAGTTTGGTTTGTAGGAGTGTATGTATTGGGATGCATTTTTTGTATATCAGTGTAATATAGGAATGCCAGGGTATTATATATTAAGTGGCATGTTATTACATTTTTATACTTGGGTTCATGTTAGGGAAGATAAGTTGTAAGATCGTCCTTTTGAATAATCATCTATAGATATGACATTTACTGTAAGTGTCTGTTGCCCAGTAACACTTTCCACTCGCTATTTAGATTGGGATAATTTTCATCTTTCGCATTCTCCTTCTATTACAAACCTTTGATGTGATTGTTAAAATGGTAGAAAAACATTTAATTCATGAAAAAATTAGCCTGTTCTCTGATCGCCTAATCAATCTGGCATTTGCTGTGATTATATGTCGCAAGGACCATGAGAATGCTACGGAATTGAAGGGTCATTTATTCTTCAAACATTCGAATATACATTATGTTTTAATACAATTATATCACTGTGTCCTTATTTTATTTAATTCATGCACTTTATATTACGGAAAAGTGTCCACGTAGTAATAGTACAACGTGTCATATCTGCAGGCTGCAAGGCAGCATTATAAGCAGGAGGAGATGAGAGATTGTACTAGTGGTCCTATCTGCAGGCAGCATTTTATAGAGCAGAGGAGCTGAGGCAATTTGTACATCGTTGTCCTATCTGCAATCAGCATGTTATAGAGGCAGATGGAGCTGAGCATTTGTACATAGTGTTCCTATCTGCAGGCAGCATGTTATAGAGCAGGAGGAAGCTGAGCAGATTGTACATATTGTCCTAGCTGGCAGGCAGCATGTTATAGAGCAGGAGGACTGAGCAGATGTACTAGTGTCCTATCTGCAGGCAGATTTTATAGTATAGGATGAGCTGAGGCCGATTTACTAGATCCTATCTGCTGGGAGCATTTATAGAGCGGAGAGCTGAGCAGATTGTTATTAGTATCCTATCTGCAGATAGCATGTTATAGAGCTAAGGAGTCTGATCAATGTGGATAGTGTTCCTATCTGCAGGCAGCATGGTTATAGAGCAGGAGGATCTGAGTCAGATTGTACAAGTGTCCTAATCTTGAGGTCACACATTTATAGAGAGGAGGAGCTGAGCAGATTGGGGGGCCAAGTTCCTACCTGCGGCAGCATTATAGAGCGGAGGGCTGAGTAGATTTATACATAGTTCCTATCTGCAGGCAGCATGTTATACAGCAGAGGAGATAAAATATTATACATAGTGTATATAGGGATTCTATAGGGGAATTATACTGATTGGTAGACAGAACTGTTGCAGTGATTGTTCCCATCCAGTGATACGTCTCCTCTATAATATATTCTCCGCTGGTGACAGAAGAAAGGCTACATGCTACCCTCCTAACACCCGTTGATGTACGGAGCCATACCCTTTCTGGTGAGTTACCAAGACTATTCTGTCGCATGATGGGACTTGGAGATGTAAATGCTCTAATAAAATATTTATTGGGACTTGTGCCGACTGGTACAGCCAGGACGTTGAACAAGACAGCAAGGCCTCATAAGTACCGTGGTGATCCTCCTGTTTTACTGTAACTCCAGACCCTCTACTCTGGATGAAGAGGACAAAGGGAAAATATTAACCCCATTCATAGCATGGGCGCTATCCTGTTTGCCAAGAAGCAATCAGAGTAGATGTCTAGTCTAAAGACCTTTTGGATGGGTTGAAGATCTAACACCAATCTCACCAATTCAGTCAATATTACCATTATTATTGTTATGTTGTTTAAATTTTTTTGCTTTACTTGGGGGCGTGTGGTCTCCTGGTGCCCCCCCGTGAATTAACTTGCCAATTTTTTATTTTGGGAGGTAGGACATTGCATGCACCTGGCTGATTATATTGGCTGTATCACAAAGACTCTCCAGAGAGGTTAAGTAGATATCTCATCCAGCTACTACTGTGATGAGACAAGATCATGATCATGTCATACATTTACAAGTGCAATTAGATCCCAACCTCAGATTGTTAGGATGATATTTTTAGAGAAAGATAATTAACACCTCTCACTCAACCAGGCGGAGATGTACACAGTCCATCTGAGGCTCTGCTGAGGCATCTTGGAATTGATAACAGACAATACAGACAATCTAACAAGCAAGACCAGGGACTGATCAAGCGAAGAAAGAGGCAGAGAAATGACCGTCCACACTCTATATACATTTTATGACAATTCCAACCATAACCCTAATGGTCCCGCGTCTACGCTTCTCAAAGTGTCTGGCTCCCGTCTGCAAAAATTGTTGAGTACTTCACTGTGGACCTGTATTCTAAATGTAATACAACAAGACGGCACCGGTGACAATCACATTATTTTGTTGCATTGGTAGGTAACGTGAGGTGTCTGCTGAGTGAGGAGGCATCATGGGATTTTACATTTTGGGCAGATCACAAGTGCTTTGAGTAAAAGCAGGGTGGTATGCAGGTGAAGTCCTAAGCGATGCCTAATAGAGTGTCTTTTTTCTCATATATGAAACCAGTACTAAAAACATAACTTGTGGTAGGGGTCCTGGAATGCCTCAAGGTAAGGGGTACATGTGCTTTCACTAGATATGATAATCTTTGAGGATTCCTTTTAAATGAGGGAATACTTAGATAATGAACTCTGCGTCTTACTCCATGCAGTACGGTCACATGTTTTTTCTACTTCATTATTTTATTGTGTAATTATGTGACATGAATCTACAGTCCACGCGTCTGGAACAACCTTAACCATAAAATACTGATGAACCGATGCTGCGAGTATTCTGCCGATGTTCTGCGGTTTCAGGAATATTATGGAAATCGTTATAAAACTCCTTTCTCTATGTGTGAACACATCTCACAAATGTACGCGCTCGTCGACCGGCAAGACGTTTACAACAACCCCCTGCAGACCACGTCCCTACCTTGGTTACAAGCGGAAAAGTCCTTAGAACATTCAACTTCTAAATCTTGCATAACCCGGATTAACCCCGACTGAAACATTGGGGCAGATTTATCTTAGGTGGATGTGTGATTTTCTTTTGCGTTTGTTTTAATTGACTTTTTGGGGCAATTGGGTTATTTGTGCAATATTTGGCAAACTTTTTCTGCCTGTCGGCTTCACATCTGCCCGCCAGAATTTATGGGGGGCTGGAGCTCCCTGATGCTCGTGCCAGGGCACCATCATAAAATGCGCAACTATGTGTGTAGTGGTCTACCAAACTATAGAATTATGCTTTTTGGGTTATTGAAGACTTTTGTTCTCATTCCATATAAGCCTCCACTAAGGTGACTAAAACAGGTGTGGCAATTACTGTTGAAATGTACTTACTCTGTAGTTAAAGGGGTTTTCCAGGTAACTAAAATAATGGGGCGCATTTACTAAGGGTCCTGCGGCCGCACTTTGGTCGAATATTCCAACATTTCTGGTCTGATTCGCACCCGCATCACGCCCTGGATTGTGCCGCCGCGATTCGGATTTTGTCGCATCGCCGCCGGCTTGCAACGCAACACACAAATGACAACCCACGGATTCGGACTATTCACAGTATTTAAACATTTCAAATTGTGGCCAAGACACCCACTTACATCACCAGGAAGAGAAGGTGAACTCCGGTGGGACCTCTCGCACTGAAGCGACATATGCAGAACTCGGCCGTCATAAACTACGGTGATCGCGCTGGACTTTATCTTCGTCAACCGTCCTGATCGGGAATCGGCGACAGGACCAGGTAAAGTAAATGTGCCCAAGTGACCCATAAATCAGTTGATATTATGTCCTCCAGCTTGAAATCAATGCATAAAATGGAACTGAAAGCACAGCTCCATTGTCTGTGTAAGTGGACGGCCGGTAACTGCAGCTTAGCTTCAAAAAAGAAATTCATATGAAACGGAACCCGTCATACAACTTGGGAAAATCATTGCGTCTTAAATCGCGTCCCATACTTTATCAAGAGGCCATGGTTCTGTTTTAATTTTTAATTGTTTATCATCCCATCCACAGATAAGAGAATTTACATCTAAGCAGTTGGTGGGATGACTTCTGGGATCCTCACTGATCACTAATGGTAGTCCAGTTCTAGGCTTCATGTCAGCATAATGTTAGGCCCCTTTCAATGAACGTGTAGAGGACAACTATCAGTCCCCATATATGGTTATGGCACCCACCCACGGTTCCGTGACCACACATTGTGTCACTGTACCGTACAGGTCCACCGGAAAAGGATAGAGCATGCTCTATATTTCTCGCATGCACAGCAGGACACCCCCGCACTACGGATAGGGAAGGGGTGAGAAAGTCTAAACCCTCCGCCTCTTCTGTTCCGTGGTCTGTACACTCCTCCGGGCTCGGCCTGGGTGAGTATACCCGCTGTGTGAAAGAGGCCTTAAGACATGGCATGAAGACCAAATTGGGTGAATACGCGAGGATGGGTGGGAACTGTGGGCGTCGTTCTATATCTTGGCTCACAGCAGAGAGTTTAGGTTCACTTCCTGTCTAGTAATCACCAATGAATGGGGTATCAGGCTGAGCATATTAGTGATTATGGTCTATTGGATTGCCGACTTTTGTTGAGAATGTCTTTGGCTATCCCTGCATTTCTCTGTAGAGGATCATGGAGATTGCCGGAGATACCGGAGTGTTGTGCGTGCCCAATTTCACAAACTTCACTAGAGAGATTATGGGGGTCCTCAGTGGTTGGACCTTATCCTTTGGATTAGGAATACAATAAAACTTGGGACAATCTATCTATCTATCTATCTATCTATCTATCTATCTATCTATCTATCTCATATCTCTATCTACTGTATCTATCTATCTCTATATATTTATCTATATAATCTATCTCATATCTATCTATGTATCTAGCTCTCTAATTTTCTCATAGTAGTCTATCCCAGTGATGGCAAACCTTTTAGATCATGAGTGCCCAAACTTCAACCAGAAATCACTTTTTTATGCCAAAGTGCCAGCACAGTAATTTAGGCAGTAATTTATTGCTGAGGACACCAACACAGTTGAAAGGAGTAGGGCAAATTCAGACTACTGCAGCTTCTCTACAGGGTCCCTGTGTACAGGAAGAATTGTTGGGCCAGCATTCTTTGAGTCCTGTATGGTGAGCTCTATTCTGGGGTGATGGCCTTGCTGCCCACAGAGAGGGCTCCGAGTGCCCCCTCTGGCACCCGTGCCATAAGTTCGCCACCACTGGTCTATCCCATATTTATCTATTGGTTTTATTTATCAATGACTTTTTGGCCTTAAAAAAGTGGCAAAAAAATTTGCAAAGGTCTTTTCTCATTACTCAGAAATAGTGGCTTAAACATAGAACCACTGCACGTGCAACACCGAGTAAAGCCAGATTCATGACTTGTGATCTTTTAAAATAATCGTGAAAAAGTCGTATGGCGTATGTGCTGTTGCGATCATTTTGCGTTTATTTAAAAAAATCCCAGAGAGATTTATAAAAGGCCAACGCCACTTTAATAAATCTGAGAAGCAGCGGAGCTCCACAGGTAGTCATAGAACTATCGCTAGGAGCCGCCTAATGATAAATCTCCCCCTGCAGTTATTAGATAGATTGGACCTGGAACCATATGGCTTAGCACACTCCCTTTATGCTGGGCTGCCCTGCGTTTTCCTTTTGTAGAAATAGAAAGATAATTGACAGAATTGAAATAGATTTGAGACAGAAAGATATGAAATCGATAGATAGATAGATAGATAGATAGATAGATACAAATATGATAGAAGATAGATCATATGTAAAAATCTACATAAATAGATAATAAATGAATACATAATTGATACATATATGTAAGATTGAAATGAGATAGATAGATATGAGAAAAATATGAGAAAGATAGGCAACTATCAAATATATATGAAATGGATAGATATGAGATAGAAGGTGATAGACAGACAGATAGATAGATAGATAGATAGATAGATAGATAGATAGATAGATAGATAGATAGATGGACAGATAATAGATAGATATGAGATAGATAGAAGATAGATAGGAGATAGATAGATAGATAGATATGAGATAGTTAGATAGATAATAGATATGAGATAGATAGAAGATAGATAGATAGACAGATAGATAGACAGATAATAGATAGATAGATAGATAGATAGATAGGAGATGGATAGATATGAGATAGATAGATAGATAGATATGAGATAGATAGATAGATAGACAGACAGATAGGGGGTATTCTAATACTACAATTGATCTTTGATAGATCCCATTAATTGTCTTTAGAATCTATAGGATGAGCAGGGATGAAAGTGACAAAATATCTTTTTACAAAAATCCTGACTTCTCATCTGTAATAATGACATGTAAGTTATATTTAGACATCTGAGATATTTAATGGCTGTTTTTCTGCAGGACATGACCCTGGGATTCTTCCTAGGAGCAGAACACGCTGACAATCTGATGATATATATGTATTTTCCATATTCCAGGATTCTCCATCCCTGTATAACCTGTGTGTCATCTACAGCTCTGCTACATAAGACCAGTGGGAATCTGCTCACAGACCATATATATTTAACACTCTCCCTGCCGGAGGCCTGACTGTATCAGTGTGAAGATCTCCCCCCCAGCAATTCTCTGTTGGAATCCAAGTAATTCCTTATTAAAGGGCAATTAGAAAGATGAGTTATTAATGATTCCAATTATTACCAGGGATTACCGACTGCCATTAAGCTGGTAACTAACGGCTACGTTAACCCTTTCCCGGTGCCTCATTTTATGAATTAATGACGGCACATCATAACGAGGCGCTAACGACACTGACTAATGGCTGAAGTGAAGCTTTCCCTGAGTCCCCTGTCACCAGATTCCTCCGGGGTGTGATTCATCCATAATTTAGAGGATGTGTGATGTACCTAAAAACGTATTTGTAGACGCCTGGCCGCGCTAATGCAAATGACATTAAACAAACCGCCGCACATCAAGAAATAAAATTGCCCTCTTTTATCATGAAGCCGCGTCGCCTTCTTCAGGATGACTAAACACATCACAAGTTTTCTTTTTTTTTTTTCGGTGGCTTTGTTCTGAGGCGAAAGTGTGAGAAAGTTTTAGTTAGATGAGGCTTGTATTACTAAGACACCGGGCAGAAATAGCGGGACGTCAACATTATCAGAAGGAGAGAAAAGCTGAAAAATTACACAAAATGGCAAATTGGATTGAACTCTTAAAGGGGTCATCCTGTTTTCAAATTACTATTTGTATTCCATGACATTTATTAGTAATGTTTTACTACAGGCGTGGGTCAGTCTCATTTTGTTAGTCTGGTCAAAGGTTATCATGGCTATAATGGTGACGTTGGTAAACAGTGCTCACTTTTGCTGCAGTGCCTCCACAGGGGAAATTAGGAATTACATATTTCTTCTCTAAAGCAATGAACTGTGTAATGGATGAGATGATATACTTTGGGAAGCAAGGGTCCTAAACATTGGACTACCCACTACAACACTATAAACATCACACGTACAAACACACTACAATACATAACATTACTCATACCCCAAACCCAACAGGACTACCCTCTATTTACTCAGATTGCTGGGGGACCAACATTGGGACCCTATTGATGAACTGATTCTGGCTGCCTCTGGTCCCAAAATTTACAAACGGCTCCAACCTGAACACTGTGGGGCTCATTTACTAAGGGTCTGAACCCCGCACTTTCAGCAGGTTTCCCGAATATTTGTCTTTTGCACCGAATTGCCCTGGGTTTTTGGCGCTCGCGATCGGATTGTGGCGCATTGGCGCTGGCTTCCATGCAACAGAAATTAAACGGATTCGGACAAACCGCGGAATTTAAAAAAGGAAATGTGTTGCAAGATCAAGCACTCACATGCACCGGGAAGAAGAAGGTGAACTCCGGCGGACCTCGGCGCAGAAGCGACACATGCAGGAACTCGGACGCATGATCTTATTGAATCACGCCACACCCGAATCCTCGTCGGGTCCGACGGGACCAGGTAGTAAATCTGCCCCTATATATTACCTGAATTAAGTAGTCAGAACTGGATGATCTACGAGGCTCTTGAGTGTCGGACCACCTCTGATCTGATATAGTGATCAATATGGTAGAATAACCCTTTAAATAACAAGCTATTTGCAAATGGATTTTCTATTTCAGCCTTTGAAGACGACATAGAATCGGTAGGTTATGTGAGATTTCAATAGGGGGCAAACTTATACAACATATACCCAAATTACATCTGGCCATGGACCTCCTGTCCTCCTGCACTCTAAGTAAAGGGAGTGTATCAGAAATCTGCCCCCTACTGCCTGGCTTCCTTAAGATGAACTTTGGCTCCCCTGGTTGAACTTAATGTACATGTTTTTTTTCCTCCATTCACTATGTCTTATATGTCATCTATACAGTCTTGAGTATTGTTATTGCTTGCTGTGTGAAGCCTCTGATTCAGGATAAAATAGTGGGGGGTGACCCTGGAGCAGCCACTTTGTCTACCAATCCATGGATGACCATTGATTCCATAATGCTCTGGTGTCCTTCACAGCGCAGAACTGAACATGACCTCCTGTACAGACTCTACATTGCAGGACGACAAGCCTATTATAATAGGAACCTCCAACAGTATCTACAAATTAACCATTTCAGGCAATGGGATAAGTAACAAATAGTCTGGAATATCTCTGATACATGACAAATACCTCCAGTTCTGAAAGGCAGTAGATACATTCCCATGCCTTGTGTATATAGTGGGTCTGTAAGGGTTAATCTAATACATGGTTTATAACTACTATGCAAGTGTAGTACCTGCGTAAATCTAACCGTCCAACTCATGCCTCGAAAAAACCGCTCGGTCGACTGGTCCTCGCTCTCGACCCGCTAGCTCAGATCGCTAGCTCTGCGCTCGCTCTCTCGATAGACAGACAGATAGGGGGTTTCTGGATACTCAATGATCTTTGTAGATCCCATTAATTGTCTTTAGAATCTATGATGAGCAGGGATGAAAGTGACAAAATATCTTTTTACAAAAATCCCGGCTTCTCATCTGTTTGTGACATGTAAGTTATATTTAGAAATCTGAGATATTTAATGGGCTGTTTTTCTGCAGAATATGACCTGGGATTCTTCCTAGGAGCAGAACACGCTGACAATCTGATGATTTATATTATTTCCATATTCCAGGATTCTCAATCCCTGTATAACCTGTGTGTCATCTACAGCTCTGCTACTAAGACCAGTGGGAATCTCTCACGACCATATATATTTAACACTCTCCCTGCCGGAGGCCTGACTGTATCAGTGTGAAGATCTCCCCCCCCCAGCAATTCTCTGTTGGAATCCAAGTATTCCTTATTAAAGGGCAATTAGAAAGATAGTTATTAATGATTCCAATTATTACAGGGATTACCGACTGCCATTAAGCTGGTAACTAACGGTACGTTAACCCTTTCCCGGTGCCTCATTTATGAATTTGACGGCACATTCATAACGAGGCGCTAACGACACTGACTAATGGCTGAAGTGAAGCTTTCCCTGAGTCCCCTGTCACCAGATTCCTCCGTGTGTGATTCATCCATAATTTAGAGGATGTTGATGTACCTAAAAACGTATTTGTAGACGCCTGGCCGCGCTAATGCAAATGACATTAACAAACCGCCGCACATCAAGAAATAAAATTGCCCTCTTTATCATGAAGCCGCGTCGCCTTCTCAGGATACAAACACATCACAAGTTTTTCTTTTTTTTTTTTCGGTGGTTTGTTCTGAGGCGAAAGTGTGAGAAAGTTTTAGTTAATGAGGCTTGTATTACTAAGACACCGGGCAGAAATAGCGGGACCAGCGTAACAAATTATCAAAAAAAACTGAAAAATTACACATATGGCAAATTGGATTGAACTCTTAAGGGATCATCCTGTTTTCAAATTACTATTTGTACTTAAATTCCATGACATTTATTAGTAATGTTTTACTACAGGCGTGGGTCAGTCTCATTTTGTTAGTCTGGTCAAAGGTTACATGCTGATAATGGTAACGTTTGGTAAACAGTGCTCACTTTTGCTGCAGTGCCTCCACAGGAAATTAGGAATTACATATTTCTTCTCTAAAGCAATGAACTGTAATGTATAAGATGATATACTTTGGGAAGCAAGGGTCCTAAACATTGGACTACCCACTACACACAACTATAAACATCACACGTACAACACACTACAATACATAACATTACTCATACCCCAAACCCAACAGGACTACCCTCTATTTACTCAGATTGCTGGGGGACACACCATTGGACCCTATTGATGAACTGATTCTGGCTGCCTCTGGTCCCAAAATTTACAACAGGCTCCAACCTGAACACTGTGGGGCTCATTTACTAAGGGTCTGAACCCCGCACTTTCAGCAGGTTTCCCGAATATTTGTCTTTGCCCCGAATTGCCCTGGGTTTTTGCGCTCGCTTGATGGATTGTGGCGCATTGGCGCTGGCTTGCATGCAACAACAAAACCAGACGATTCGGGAAAACCGCGGAATTTAAAAAAGGAAATGTATTGCAAATCAGCACTCACATGCACCGGAAGAAGGTGAACTCCGCGGACCTCGGCGCAGAAGCGACACATGCAGGAACTCGGACGCATGATCTTTGAATCACCCACACCACCCGAATCCTCGTCGGGTCCGACGGGACAAGTAGTAAATCTCCCCTATATATTACCTGAATTAAGAGTTCAGAACGGATGATCACGAGGCTCTTGAGTGTCGGACCACCTCTGATCTGATATAGTGATCAATATGGTAGAATAACCCTTTAAATAACAAGCTATTTCAAATGGATTTTCTATTTCAGCCTTTGAAGACGACATAGAATCGGTAGGTTATGTGAGATTTCAATAGGGGGCAAACTTATACAACATATACCAAATTACATCTGGCCATGGACCTCCTGTCCTCCTGCACTCTAAGTAAGGGAGTGTATCAGAAATCTGCCCCCTACTGCCTGGCTTCCTAAGATGAACTTTGGCCCCCTGGTTGAACTTAATGTACATGTTTTTTTTCCTCCATTCACTATGTCTTATATGTCATCTATACAGTCTTGAGATTGTTATTTGCTTGCTGTGTAAGCCTCTGATTCAGGAGAAAATAGTGGGGGGTGACACTGGAGCAGCCACTTTGTCTACCAATCCATGGATGACCATGATTCCATAATGCTCTGGTGTCCTTCACAGCGCAGAACTGAACATGACCTCCTGTACAGACTCTACTTGCAGGACGACAAGCCTTTATAGTAGGAACCTCCACAGTATCAAATACAAATTAACCATTTCAGGCAATGGATAAGTAACAAATAGTCTGGAATATCTCTGATACATGACAAATACCTCCAGTTCTGAAAGGCAGTAGATACTTTCCATCCTTGTGTATATAGTGGGTCTGTAAGGGTTAATCAATACATGTGTTTATAACACTAGGCAGTGTAGTACCTGCAATAATTAGTATATATATTATATATATATATATATATATATATATATATAATTAAAATTAAATTTCAATATACAACAAAACATTTCAGTTTTTTATTTTTATATAGACTTATCATTATATGCATATATATATATATATATTATATCTACCTATACCCTATCTCTATCTCTCTCCCTCTCTCTCTATCTTTCTCTCTCCGTCTAACCAATAACCAGCACAGCACTCCAAGATTCATGTTCAAGTCCTACTATCTCATCTCATATCTCTCTCCCTTCCCGTATTATATAGTCTCGACTGTCATAGCCTATCTGTTCTCCATCCTCTCCTCTCCCATGTCGCTTAATAGCTATACATCTTATTCCTCCTGGGCTACAGTATTTGTAATACATGGAACATTTGGACTAATATGGGCTTATTATGATGCTGTATACTGCTGTATACTGCCTTCTGCTATGACATAACTTTAAATGTGTCTGCACCCGAGGATTCCAATGCAATTTCAAAAACAGTATGCAGGTCCTTTTTCTGCTTCCTCGCGAGTTCCCCATTATGTTGGTGTATTTAACAATTGATCTTTGAAAACCTTTACCCACTATTCTGTTCTTCCAGCCTGATCTTGGTGGCCCTGTTCACTCTCCAGTGACAGAAACTACTACTCTGATCATACCTAAGACTACACAATACAACAATTGCCAATTGGGTATGGAGGGTTTGGATTGCCAATTGGGTATGGAGGGTTTGGACTGCCAATTGGGTATGGAGGGGAGATAGTTATACAGGGGAGTAGTGCAGAGAATTCAAATTGTTCCTTGGCGGAGTGAGCAGGACGTTGTAAATTTAGCTAACAGATTTAATTGGGGGAAAACTTGGCATCGCCTTACTGCTTCTGCCTCTCTTCAGCCTCTGTGTATTGTCTTTGCATGATGTGAGGTGAAGACGTCTGACCCTAAAAAAGGAGAAAGAGAGAAACTGCAATATAATATGATTAACTATGATATTTCTGCCACAAATAAAAAAGGCAGAGTAGATGCTGATCAAAGAGAGTGTTCTAATAAACCCTGAAACGTGCTCTGCATGGGACATCGATATCAACGAAGGGTTTATATATGACTAACCTATGCGCTCTAGGAATATGCTGGAAATAATAAAGAATTATGATATAAAATGAACTTTGCGCTGTAGGGAATTGGAAATGGTTATTATCCAATTATATTTCTCTGGGCTACACTATTGTAATACATGGAAAAACATTTGGACTGGGACTATGGGCTTATATACATGCTGTATACTTGCTGAGTACTGCTTCTCTATGACATACTTTAAATGTGTACTGCTTCCAGATGGATCTCCATGCAATTTCAAAAACAGTATAGACGGGTTCCTTGTTCTGTTCTTCTTCCGTTTCCTCCCATTTGGCAGTGTGTATTAACAATGTATCTTTGCAAACCTTACCATAATTTGTGCTTCAGCTGATCTTGGCGGCCATGTTCACTCTTCAGTAACAGAAATACTACTCTGATCATACCTAAGACTAAACAATACACACAATGCCAATTGGTGGGGGGTTTGGATTGCCATGGGTAGGGAGGGTTTGAGCCATTGGGTAGGAGGTTTTGGATTGCCAATTGGGTATGGAGGGTTTGGATGCCATGGGTATGGAGGGTTTGGACTGCCAATTGGGTTATGGAGGGTTGGACTCCCAATTGTGGTCATGGAGGTTTGGACTCCCAATTGGGTATGGAGGGTTGGGCTGCAGTTGGTATGGAGGGGTTTGGATTGCCAATTGGGTAGGGAGGGTTGGATTGCCAATTGGGTATGGAGGGTTTGGACTGCCACATGGGTTATTGGAGGGTTTGGACTGCCAATTGGGTAGGAGGGTTTGGACTCCAATTGGGTATGGAGGGTTTGGAATCCCAATTTGGGTTATGGAGGTTTGGAGCTTTGCCCAATTGGTATGGAGGGTGGGATGCAATTGGGGTATGGCGGGTTTGGAATGCCAATTGGATTGGGTTGGAGGGTTGGATGCCAATTGGGTATGGAGGGTTTGGACTGCCCATTGGGTATGGGGTTTGGACTGCCAATTGGGTATGGAGGGTTTGGACTCCCAATTGGGTATGGAGGGTTTGGACTGCCAATTGGGTATGGAGGGTTTGGACTGCCAATTGGGTATGGAGGGTTTGGGCTGCCAATTGGGTATGGAGGGTTTAGAGTGGGCATAGAGGTTGAACTAGGTTGAACTGAGGATTTGGGCAATGGGGAATTGCCTGTTGTGCCTAGTTCTCCTACTTGCCTAAATCAGTACTCCAACAATAATTCCATCATGTTGGACGTCTTTGAATGCAATATTTATTATTATGGTAGTGGGTTCTGTGGCCTCATAATGAAAAATCTTCTGAAAATTTTAGTTTGCAAATGATCATGTTGCCAAAAAACAAGCCCATGTTTTGGGACTGATTTGCAATTGGATAAAATTTCAACAAATCTGCAGCTCGATATATATATATATTGTATCATTCAGCACTGAGGGACAATCCTCTGTCTTTAGCTAATGCTTGTGTCATCAAAATGTGATTAGTCCCATAGGACATGAAGTCTAAGATCAAGCGATTGGCCCAGTCACCATAAGTTTTAATGGCACTCTTACTCAAACTCTGATAGGAATATTCCTAAATTAAATGCTAATATTCCATCCCGGATAAATAATATCAGGCTGCCAGAAATAAAAAATAAAAGCATGAGTCCTGCTTATGTATTCATCCTATTACCAACAGTAATCACGATTTACTCTGGGTAAATGAAGTATTAATATTTCATTTTAATCTCGGGGTTCATACAGGGTTAAGAGCCCTGCATTGCATGGTGTGTTACACAGAAGCTTGTAGTCTACAGTGACTGTACATATAGGATTCCTATATTTATGATCTAATTAATGGACAGATGGGGTCCAAAAAAAGAGTTGACTCTGCTCCAATTTACTCTGCGCACACTTAATTAACTTCCTGGACACTTCTCTATCAGTGAAGATAATCCAGACCCACAATTCATTCATCCGGAAAATCGGAGGCAGATTTAACCACATCATGCCTGCCTTCTATATCAAAATATATTACACTTATGGCACAGTTGTGGAAAATGACTAGAAAACGAATTCTGCTCTTTTTGATTTATTTATTTTTTTATTTTAAGAGTTTAATGACCTCCAAGAAACCCTTGAAAATCTCGTAAAGGAATCAGAAATTTCTCATATGCATATGTTACTTATAGCACTAGACACATGAGGCTAGTTATAATGGTATAATAGTAATATTTGTTATATAATTGTTATAATAGTTTTCCTTGGATATGACCATTACTGCTCTTCCAGCAGTAGCCAGGGATGTACTATTGAGGCCTGACCAATCACCTGGATTCAGCGTTCATTACCACAGAATGGTTGTAGGACATGCCTTAACTACCAGCCATCTCATGTCCAAAAACAATTAGTTTTTTTTTTTGCAATCACACTAGCAGCAATGGTCGTATCCAAGGACAAGAATCTCGTTCCTAAGGAACATCATGGTTACATTTATGGGGAATTACCTTCTCACAGGGCCATTTTTTGTAATAATATCCAATTGAAGAAATGTACGTAAAATGCAGATGAATTAAATTAAATGTGAATGCCCAATGAGCACACCCCTTTAAGGTTGAAAACAAGCTTTTTAATATAAGAAAACCTTTTTACAGTTATCTTCACACTAGAGATAGAGAATTAACCCGAGGTTAATGATCTTTAGAGATGAGCAAATCTAATAATTGATTCATATATTCTGTACAAATCTGTCGATTTTCAGGCACCGAATAGAATCCAAAAAATTTCAGATTCAATTTGTATATATGATTAACACATAAATCTAATGGATCCGTTAAAATGTCCGTTGATCTCCACTGACTTTTGATGGTTTTCATTATTGTTCGTTTGTACTACACCTGTTGGGTTTCCATTACTACCATTTTAGGGAAAACTGAAAGTAATAAATTGTTTAAAAAAACCCTTTTTGTTTTTTTTTGGTTTTAGAGGACTAGCAATTTCCAGGGCAATTAAAGCAATATTGGTTCAGACCAAAGGGATTCAGACCCGAGTTGAATATATTATGAAAAATTCGCTGAAACTTCAATGAATCTTTTAGGCTTAGCTCATCTCTAATTATCTTGAAAGCTGTGTGGTCAGGCTGGGTGCCTCTACCAAAAGAGAAACCACCAAGAACGGTCCCTCTGTAAAGATGTGTAACTGCAAAGTACATCCTCACTTTGAGTGAGTATCTGTACTTACCAAGCATGTGGCCTATTGTATGTTAACGTAAGTCTTCTGATGTAATCTAAACAACTGCACTGTCCTTCAGTAAGTTTCTAAGAGGTACCAATTAGGTAAGGACTGTCCCTAATCTATCGGTGTACACTTTCAGGTAGAAATCCTCACAGAAGGGACTTCTAGAAGAGAAAATGGAAACCAATTATTTAACGTTATTTCCATTATCCTGGTTAAGTGCTAGAATCAAATCCACTTATTAGACTACCGATCTATAAACGGGGTACATGGAGTGACGTCCCCTATAGGCAACCGAAAATGGGCATCCATTGCCTGAATGTAAGCTCATGGAGGAGACTCTCCTTGACAGTATGACTCGGTCTATTATGTCCCTGATTCTCAAGTCTTGACAGCTACAGAACCTCAGGCTAAAACTTAATAAGCCATTAAACGTCAGAATAATTGTGATGATATCTAATATGGCACCAGACCAAGCAGGGGCACATATATGTATCATTTATACAATACCCAGAGACATATTCGCACCAGGCATCTTTCACATCTCAATATAGGAGACATCTAGGAAGGCAACACATACTACAAGCCACAAGTGCTAAGTGTAGAGAGCAGCAAGCAACAACAACAACACCATCATCATGGGATTGTAATCAGATGATGATGCCTACACATATTAATGAGACTTGGGTCAAGCTAGACAATGTACAGCAGTATCGTAGGGAGATGGTAATTAAGAAAGGGGCGCCACCTTTCTGACCCGTTCCACCTCAGACCTGTTTACTATTCTTCTACTGTCAGCTTCTCGTCGCTTACATAATTCATATCGCTCTTCAATCATTGATTTGAGAAAATCATCTCCTGTCTTCAGAGAAGAAATACACAATGGGGCAGATTTACTTACCCGGTCCTGTCGCGATCCTGCGGTGCGGTGTCCGACGAGTATTCGCGTCTGCCGCGATTCACAAAGCTCGTGCACCCGAGTTTCTGCATCCGTCGCTTCCCCGCCGAGGTCCTCCGGAGTTCACCTTCTTCTTCCCGGTGCTTGTAAGTGCGTGTGTTGCGACACAATTCTAAATGTTAAATCCTGCACGTTGTCTGAATCCGTTGGGTTGTTCAACGGCCCGCCCCCCGATTCTGTCACGTGCTAGCCGGCGCCGATGTGCCAAAATCCAATCGCGTGTGCCAAATTCGCGGAGCAATTCGGCACAAAACGGAAATCGTCGGGAAACCCGACGAAAATGCGTCCGACTGACCCTTAGTAAATGAGCCCCATTGTCTAAGAAATGTCCCTTATAGGAAAAGAAGAGCATTGCCTAAGTATTGGATGTAAGGAATCGCAGAGGGATCTCCACCATTGAATGGCCTCCAACATCTAAGAACAAGTATCAGTCTCATGTCATAAAACTATCTTATCTGATCAGCAGATGCTGACTGTATGCTGTCCTCAGCCAAAAGACTAGTCACTTCAGCAGGTAACCTAAAATTTGAGAAAGCTCTATCGCCAACATCATAGACCAGAGACTCTTAATAAACCCTGATCTGGCTGTAGGAAGACATAAACCTTAGGTAAGGGATTTTCATGGCTGCCATTTGTCATGATTGGTTTTAAAAGGGTTTTCTAGCTCCACTATTGATGACCTGCTCTCCCAAACGATAGGTCATAAATATCAAATTGGTGGTGGCCACAAAGCTCTGGCAATAGGCTGATTCCAGCACCACTGACAATGAAACCAGAAGTACATTCAAGGAAATCGAAGCTGCCCCATTGTAACTAAGCTTGGGCAGTGTATAAAGAATAGAGTTGTCCTTCGGGCTACATTTTCTGTTTTGATTCCGTTGCTGGAGATCAGGTGATTAGATTATTGACAACTTATCCTAATGGAAAGGGCATCTATATCATGATCTTTAAAAATACCTTTAAGACCCTTGCAGCTCTGGAAATCAGGGTGCATTGATTGTCTACCTTACCTGTAAGAAGATTTTGTTAGGAAAAGCTTCAATGGGTTAGATCCCCATAACCACCACTGGGTTGTACACACACAGCATTAACCCCTTAACGACCTGGCCCTTTTTAGTTTTTTCACTTCCATTTTTCTCCCCACCTTCAAAATTCTATAACTTTTTTAATTTTTCCACATAAAGAGCTCCGTGATGGCTTATTTTATGTGTAGCAAATTGCACTTCATAGTGACAGTATTTAATATCCCATGCCGTGTACAGGGAAGCGGGAAAAAAATTCCAAATGCAATGAAAATGATAAAAAAAACACATTTGATTTTTTTATATTTTTCAAAATGGCAAAAAAGTGCCATTTTCGACTTAGGGCTCTATTTTCCTATTTTCCTTCTACAGATTAAAAGGCAGTGAAAAACCGTTATTATATTTTGATAGATCGGGCATTTTCGGATGCGGAGATACCTAATGCGTTTATGATTTTTACAGTTTATTAATATTTATATCAGTTCTAGGGAAAGGGGGATTCCCCCTGAACTCCCCCTGAACTCCCGCGGACCTCAGCGGGGAAGCAACGGATGCAGGAAATCAGGAGCACGAGTTATGTGAATCGCGGAAGATCCGAATCCTCGTCGGACAACGCACTTCGGTGATGGCGATGGGATGGGTAAGTAAATGTGCCCCTATAAGTCACCTTATGCCGACAAACAGTGTTATTCCTCGTGTATAGAAACTGGACTACAAACTTTCAACAAAATTTGTTGAAAGTGGGGTATGTTTTAAAGCTCTTCCTATGATGACATGAACCTAATCTGTAGTACTAGGCTGTAGTATGTGGCTAGTGTTGAATAAAGTAGTGGTAATTGGTATCCTGCGGGTTGTTTTACTTTACTCTGACAATGTCCTCTGTGTTGCGGCTCAAGATTCTGTGAATCACTTGGTAACTTTGAACTCAGAAATCTCAAAGCATCCTACTTCCAGGAATTATTTACCACCACTGGAATTTTTCTCTTTCTCTGAAGCTTAAAAAATATATATTCGATGCTTAGGCTATCACACAACATCAAAAAAAGGCAGAAAAGGGCAAGGTGAGCGGGAGGCAATCTTTATTCCCTGCAGGGATCTAATTCCATAGCTGACTGCTTGGGCGAGTTCTTCAATAGAGAAGGCGATGATGTTGAAAAATAGAATAAATATGTGTTAAGCAGTGGAGTAAGAGTTCAATAAATTTTGTTTTTTCCCCTTCCTATTGGACGAAGGCCGGAGTCGCACGCAGTAGTTTTTATGGTGTGGGTGGTGTAACCGCAATAATATAGCACCCAATGTAATACAACCTGATCTAAACCCTTTCCATATCCCACAAACATCTCCCTTATTGTGATATGTTAACAGTATCCTAAAGATCCATAAACATCCAACTCTTAACTGTGTTTTTGCTAAAATTTACCTCAGAAGTTACCTCAGAAATTACCTGAGAAATTACCTCAGAAGTTACCTCAGAAGTTTGTTTATGCCTTTGTAGTGTTATAACCCCCTGTCGGTCTCTCATATCTCAAAAGAACACTTTTTCCTAAGACCAAATCATCAGAAACATCTTTGGTAATTATATTTTTTATAGGATAGGCCAAAGCAATTTTCCTAAATAAGATAAGAGCCCTTAAGATTCGACTGTTTACCTCAGAAACATGACTATAGCCAATTCTGAGGACTGGAGATAAATGATGTTTTTTGTAGATGTAAGAAATCTTTTAGCTGTACATAAAAGGAAGAAACACTAGAAATTGAATGAAATGAGTCTCCCCTTAAAAGGATTCATCATATTCACTAGATTAAATTAAACTAGCACCCCCCCCCCTCAGGGTGGGTATGAAATGTCCTTTGAGAATTCCCTCTTTTATGTGAAATTTCACCCTTTAAATCCTACCTGTAAAAAATGTCCTCCAAAATCATATGAAAATGAGCAGAGAAAAGTCATCATTTGCCTAAGATGAGTCAAGTTTAGAGGCTTCAGGGGGCGTGTCAATTCAGACGCCCCTAATTTTGGGTACCTATAAATGAGCTTTGTTGTCATATTAAAGATAACAATCTCATCTTTCAGGTTTGAGATTTTTATCTGCAGCTGTAATTCCACCTATATCATTAACTTTCTGCATCCCCAGTTCTGTAGATCACAGAACCATGAGCCTGATTGGATCTGTAAGATGGGATCCTTAATTTCACTTCTGTATCTCCACTTTGGTGTCTTGTTTCCCCCCTCCACTGGCAACTCTGGTAACACTTCTAGTATGGCAGGGCTCCTACACCATAGGTTTTTTTGCCACAGTACTCTCACATGTCCTCAACACTGTCTTTTTTTCTGTTTAAAGGGCCCACTGAAGGTCATTTGACCCAAAGGACCTACTGTATTGAATGCAATAATATACAGTGAAAAACCTGGCCTCTAGGTGGCATCACACTAAAATAAGGTTTATCAGTCATGTTCGAACTAAGTGAATGGGACTGAGCTGTAATACAAACAATATCCACTATACAACGTATGGCATACTCCCTAGAAGGAGACCCCAATCCAGACTCTGGTGGCGTTCCAGGTATTGAGACCACACCATTCTGATACTGATGAGGTCTCCTAAAGACCTCTGTCCTGGGAAACCCCTCTCATACATACTCTGAACTCAATAGTATACATCAAGCTCATATGCTCCCTCTAGTGGTAGATACAGGAGGGCAGAATTTTATCATTTAATCTTATCTCCATGCAGCAGTACTGGAGCTCTGTATCAGAAAAACTGAGCAATGACAACTATAATAGTTTCTATCTGTCATGACTAGAATGATAAGAGTATGTCTTCTTAGTGTATGTCAGTCCACAGTACATGCGGTATTGATCCGCTGTGTAGCACATCATAATCCGGTCACATTGGGTGTAGCAGCAGACAATCGATCTATAGCGATCACCAGCAATACTGTCCTGACAAGCCGAACAGTTCCTACCATGTATAGATCAATTATGTCCTATATAACACATCCTCTAATAGAGGATAACTAGAAATGTGCAGATTTAAGGTGATATAACACATAGATAAGCAACACCTCAACACAGGGATCCTGCTGGGACCTGACAACAATCTAATATGAATGGGGGAGTCCTGTTCTATGACCCTTGGAAAAGGTTAAGGGAAACAAGGATTGTTACATGTCAAGATGCCTGCAACTATGTCATCCTGATCATTAGCCTCCATCAGAGGGTCATATCAGCTGCTAACTCCCCTCTCTCCATTTAGAACACATGCATGCTCAACTGAACCCAGAGTCCATTGGGGGGTTATATCATATACAGTACTGTTTCCCAGTGCACCAGCGTCAATTGCCGGGTTTGTTAGGAAGCTCTGGTCTCCTGATAAATCTCCTATTTTAGAGCTCGTAAGCCACAATTCTGGTGCACAAGCTCTGCTAAATCCCCACCCTAATGTACAGGGGAGTAAGTAGGAGTCCCAGAAGTGCTGGGACAATCTATCTATTGCTTATGAACAATTTCTGCTACTGGGAAATGTACTCTATTGGAATGGAGCATATTCATAGGTAGAAGAAGTGATACACAAGAGCCAAAGAGACTCAGGATTCTGCTCATTTTTCAAAAGATTTCTTATGTGTCTGCGAGTATATATATATATATATATATGATATATTTATATTAGTTACCTAGAGACAGATAGATTCATAAATAGATATGACATAGATAGACAATTGACAATTGATAGATATGAGAGTGACAGACAGACAGGCCACAGAAGAGGCAGCACTCCAAAAATAAAATGAAAAATGTGTGAAGTTTATTCCATGGCTGGATGCCTGCTTGACGAAGGTTTAACACCAAAATATTGCATCCAGACATGGAATAAACTTCACACATTTTTTGGAGTGCTGCCTCTTCTGTGACCTATCTGTCTATCTATCTAGAACATAGAAAAAAAACAGCTGATGGTCTTGGTGCTATCCCAAGGAGTAATCCAGAGATCCTATGTAGTATAGCAGAAAGCATGCATCTATCTATCTCTATGTATCTCATATCTATATCTATCTATCTATCTATCTCATATCTATCTTTTATCTATCTCATATATCTATCTATCTATCTATCTATCTCCTATCTATCTATCTATCTATCTATCTCATATCTATCTATCTATCTATCTATCTCATATCTATCTTTTATCTATCTATCTCATATCTCTATCTACTCTATCTGTCTCATATCTCTATCTACTGTATCTATCTATCTATCTCTATATATTTATCTATATAATCTATCTCATATCTATCTATGTATCTAGCTCTCTAATTTTCTCATATTAGTCTATCCCAGTGATGGCAAACCTTTTAGATCATGAGTGCCCAAACTTCAACCAGAAATCACTTTTTTATGCCAAAGTGCCAGCACAGCAATCTAGGCAGTAATTTATTGCTGAGGACACCAACACAGTTGAAAGGAGTAGGGCAAATTCAGACTACTGCAGCTTCTCTACAGGGTCCCTGTGTACAGGAAGAATTTTCTTTGAGTCCTGTATGGTGAGCTCTATTCTGGGGTGATGGCCTGGGTGCCCACAGAGAGTGCTCCGAGTGCCCCCTCTGGCACCCGTGCCATAGGTTCGCCACCACTGGTCTATCCCATATTTATCTATTGATTTTATTTATCAATGACTTTTGGGCCTTAAAAAAGTGGCAAAAAAAATTGCAAAGGTCTTTTCTCATTACTCAGAAATAGTGGCTTAAACATAGAACCACTGCACGTGCAACACCGTGCAAAGCCAGATTCATTGTGATCACTTGTGATCTTTTAAAATAATCGTGAAAAAGTCGCATGGCGTATGTGCTGTTGCGATCATTTTGCGTTTATTTAAAAAAATCCCAGAGAGATTTATAAAAGGCCAACGCCACTTTAATAAATCTGAGAAGCAGCGGTGCTCCACAGGTAGTCATAGAACTATTGCTAGGAGCCGCCTAATGATAAATCTCCCCCTGCAGTTATTACATAGATAGGACCTGGAACCATATGGCTTAGCACACTCCCTTTATGCTGGGCTGCCCTGCGTTTTTCTTTTGTAGAAATAGAAAGATAATTGACAGAATTGAAATAGATTTGAGACAGAAAGATATGAAATCGATAGATAGATAGATAGATAGATAGATACAAAGATGATAGAAGATAGATCATATGTAAAAATCTACATAAATAGATAATAGATAAATACATAATTGATACATATATGTAAGATTGAAATGAGATAGATATGAGAAAAATATGAGAAAGATAGGCAACTATCAAATATATATGAAATGGATAGATATGAGATAGAAGGTGATAGACAGACAGACAGATAGATAGATAGATAGATAGATAGATAGATAGATAGATAGATAGATAGATAGAATAATTAGTATATATATTATATATATATATATATATATATATATATATAATTAAAATTAAATTTCAATATACAACAAAACATTTCAGTTTTATATTTTTATATAGACATTACATTATGTGAATATATATATATTATTATATATATATATATATATATATATAATATATATATATAATATATTATATATAAGTATAACAAGAAAAGCAGCAGCACTCCAAGATTCAGGTTCAAAGTAATATATATATATTATATATATTATATATATATATAGTATCTAATGTATAGAATATATGTTACATAATATATATACAATGTATAATAATATAATAAAATTCCCCATAGCAGAGGAGCAGTATGTTCCTGATTCATGCCATTGACTATCCTCTGAGTGAGTGAACTGTTCTGTCCATGGTACTGATCCCCTCTTTGCTATAACAGTCCCTCTGTGATACATAATCTCCTACAATCTCATCTGACTTCCCAAGTTTTTAAAGAACAAAAAGCCTTACCTGCTGCAGAAATTCAGATTATAACAGAGCAGAGCAGGTTTCATGGACCCCTCATCCGACTCCTTGTGCAGCAGTGAATAATCCCCTATATCCCGGAGTGTATATACACGCTCTGCTGTATACTCCCTGCTTAGCGTCAGGATTGTGTCTTGACTACTTCTTCTCCTCTTTTTCAATAATATATGTCCATTCTGCTTGACTGCGAGGCGGATGATGTATGAGCTAACTTGCTGATGCCAGGATTGTGTGTGTGTAATCCCTCATCTCCCCTCTGAGCTGGGAAAAGTACAGGATGTCCATGCACAGCTTATTCCTGCCTCTCCTTGTGTCTTCCAGAGCGCAAAGTGCAGATTTCATGTCTGGAATGAGAATTCCCCTCCTATGGACACTGGAATGTTGATGACTTCTCCCATAGGCTCGTGTGTGAACTGCGCCCCTCCCATCTTATGCCGGGGTCACAGAATTGGGTTTCTATATTTTTCCTGAACGCTTCATTAAATTGTAATTTTGTTTTTATACTCAACTGCATTTTTTCTTGTTATTTTAACACAAAGAATTAATTGGTTATGAAAAAATTATTTGGTGGTTTTTCTGGCAGGGTGGCGGTTTTGCATTATCCGGGACTTCTAAAGATCTTTGTTTTTGTTTTTTTTCTAATTGCAGCATACAGGCATAAAAAATGTACTAGGAGCAAAACAACCCCCGTGGGGTATTACCATCTTGTGTTAGAGGGAACTATTGCTTCCTGACTCTCTATCTGAAATCAGAGTAGAACTTGTAACCATCTCAACCCTCTGCAGAGAACATGGGGTTGCATAGGGGATTTAAAGGGGTTGTTCCAAGTATAAGTGCATAGTGGATAACTATGATCCGGATGGTCTGATAAGGACATAGTTTGTCCTTATATAACACTGTGACCCCACATGGAATATGTGTAACTTTTCGGCACAGTGTATAAAAATGGAATAGAAACAAATATGGGAGGAGATTAAGGGGACAAGGAATCATGGGTGAATGTAATATGAGCATGGGATGACGGATAGATACATAGGGATGTCAGCAAGGATTAAATCTCTAAGACTATAGCATAGAACTGGACTGTGCATAGAGCAACGTTATTTAGGAGTATAGACAGGGGGATACTCTAGACCTAGAGGAGAGGTGTTCTACCATGTCGTAGGTAGGGGGACATCCTCTACACCTAGAGGAGAGGCGGGTATAGCATCACCATAGACAGGCATCCTCTACACCTAGAGGAGAGGAGGTTCTACCATACCATAGACAGGGGACATCCTCTACACCTAGAGAAGAGGAGGTTCTACCATCACCATAGACAGGGGGCATCCTCTACACCTAGAGAAGAGGAGTTCTACCATCACCATAGACAGGGGCATCCTCTAACACCTAGAGGAGAGGAGGTTCTACCATCACCATACAGGGGCATCCTCTACACCTAGAGGAGAGGTGGTTCTATCATCACTATAGACAGGGGGCATCCTCTATACTAGAGGAGAGGAGGTTCTAACCATCTCCATAGACAGGGGGCATCCTCTACACTAGAGAGAGGAGGTTCTACCATCACCATAGACAGGGCATCCTCTACACCTAGAGCAGAGGAGGTTCTACCATCACCATAGACAGGGCATCCTCTACACATGAGAGAGGTGGTTCTACCATCACCATAGACAGGGGGCATCCTCTACACCTAGAGGAGAGGAGGTTCTACCATCACCATAGACAGGGGCCCTCTACACCTAGAGGAGAGGAGGTTCACCACCCACTAGACGGGACATCCTCTACACCTAGAGGAGAGGTGGTACTACCATCACCATAGACAGGGGGCATCCTCTACACCTAGAGGAGAGGTGGTTCTATCATCTATAGACAGGGGGCAGGGTCCTCTATACCTAGAGGAGAGAGGTTCTACCATCTCCATAGACAGGGGGCATCCTCTACACCTAGAGGAGAGGTGGTTCTATCATCACTATAGACAGGGGGCATCCTCTATACTAGAGGAGAGGAGGTTTCTACCATCTCCATAGTACAAGGGGCATCCTCTACACCTAGAGGAGAGGAGGTTCTACCATCACCATAGACAGGGGGCATCCTCTACACCTAGAGGAGAGGTGGTTCTACCACACCATAGACAGGGGGCATCCTCTACCCTAGAGGAGAGAGTTCACCATCACCATAGACAGGGGCATCCTCTACACCTAGAGGAGAGGAGGTTCTACCATCACCATAGACAGGGGCATCCTCTACACCTAGAGGAGAGGAGGTTCTACCATCACCATAGACAGGGGGCATCCTCTACACCTAGAGGAGAGGAGGTTCTACCATCACCATAGACAGGGGGCATCCTCTACACCTAGAGGATAGGTGGTTACTACATCACATAGACAGGGACATCCTCTACACCTAGAGGAGAGGAGGTTCTACCATCACCATAGACAGGGGGCATCCTCTACACCTAGGAGGAGAGAGGTTCTACCATCACCATAGACAGGGGTATCCTCTACCCAGAGGAGAGGTGGTTATCCATCACATAGACAGGGGGCATCCTCTACACCTAGAGGAGAGGCGGTTTCTACCATCACCATAGACAGGGGCATCCTCTATCCTAAAGGAGGTGGTTTCACCATTACCATAGACAGGGGGCTCATCTACACAGGGAGGAGAGACGGCTATACCTTACTATAGACAGGGGCATCATCTACACTGGAGGAGAGACAGCTCTACTATTGCCAGAGGCAGTCAGACAATTACCTCTGCGCGGAGTTGTTATGGCAGCTGCTTTGTACAAGAGAGGCCTGGTGCCTTTATTGAAAACAAAATGGGTTGTAGTAATAAAACATTTAGTTAAACTCATGGTTGGACTTGATGGACTGGACCTGTGTATTTTTCCAACCATATATACTATGATTGCTGGGGCCTCCACTGATCACAAGAATAGGACCACCACCGTGACTATTCTGTCTATTGCAGTGTTCCCCAACCACCGTCTGTGGTCCTGGTTCTGGGCCACGGACGTTCTCTGTAAGACAAATGAAAACAATACTCACCTTCCCCATTCTCTGCGAACTCTTCTCTTCCTTCTTCATTTCCATGTTAATGCGCTGCTCTATTTCTCTATGGCGCACGTGAGGATAATCATCACTTGTCTCTTGACAATAGCACACATGAACTAATGCGGAAGAATGTGAAAGAAGAGACGACTGCCGCAGGGGAGCAGCAGTCACTCAGAGCAAGGAGGGGGCTTTGGAAAAGTTCAGTGCAGAGTGTTTAGAGCACAGCATGTCAAGTGCCTTGAAGAAGTCTATATTTCACATTCTGGCTGGTACTTTGACTATACATCTCGTCAGAGCAATACTTCCCTTTAATATCGAGTTCAATGTGTAAACAGTATACCCTAAGCTCCTCCTAGTAGAGACAACGGGGCAGATTTACTTACCCGGTTCATTCGCGATCCAGCGGCACGTTCTCTGTGATGGATTCGGGTCCGGCCGGGATTCATTAAGGCAGTTCCTCCGACGTCCACCAGTGGCGCTGCTGCGCTGAAAACATCGGAACGCCTCTAGTTCACCAGCCTATTCCAAGTGAAGGTAGTGCAAGCTCCGCGAAATTTTTTTTTTTAAATGCGGTGGTTTTTCCGAATCCGTCGGTTTTCGTTCAGCCACGCCCCCCGATTTTCCGTTGCGTGCATGCCAGCCCGATGCGCCACAAATATCGGGTAACACGCGGGAAAAAGCGAATCGGGCCCTTAGTAAATGACCCATAGGTAGAATTTTATTCTGTAAGTGCATTGCATTAGATATTGTTATTTATAGGATAATCTTCTCATTTCTAATATTTCATGTAGTAAAACCTACTTTATAATCACAGGACTTTTCCTTTCATCACTTTCCTTTAACTCATGAATAGAGATGTAAAAGTCCACATGGACCTGGTACTGCTGTGAGTATGGTGCATGGTCTTTTACTTGCATTCTTTTAGATATAGGGGGAACCCCAGATGCTGAGATAGATCAAAGTGAAAAGAAATGAATTCAGACAGAAGTCGACATGAAGCAGTAGCTATTGTTCTACGACACTGCGCTTTATCTCCAGGATTAACAACACAAACACACGACTGCGTAAATGGGAAATCTATGGTGCAGCTCAAGGCACACTAGAATATTCCACTATTACTTTACAACAACCGGTTTTCTTTCTGCAACTTAAGGTTATAATGAAGAAGTTTAAACTAAACAACAGATTTTTTTCCCATATCTGGAGCTGGATTTTACTATTTCTGGATCCATATAGTTAGATCCAAGGGTTTAGATGAGGCTACTTCCCTTCATTTAGCCTTATTGTCTGATGAAATTCCTGGCTTCTTTTATCCACCACTAGGGGGAGCACAATGAAGGCTGAAGCTCTATTTTGCTACCTTTGACCAAAGTATTTTTTTACCTTTACGATATTGATGACCTATTCATTGATCGTATAGATCAGGTTGGGGTCCAAATGTGGTCCTGAAACACGAAATTTAGCTAAAGTCTACGTATTGCTGAAGGTTTCTGCATATGTTAGGTGTCCAGAACTATATCTCAGCTCCTACTAAAGAGAATGGAAGTTTCATAGTTTCTGGTCACTACACAGAGAACAGAGGTAACATATCACTCTGTGATTAGCTGGACCAGTGTTTGGACCCTATGGATAGTTTGTCATATCTTATTGGAAAACTTTTTAACAACTAAGTCTGTCTACTAAAAAAGCTCCAAGTTCCTGCAGCGTATGTATATACTCTTTGTTATGTATGTGTATATAGGAGGGCCGTAACTAGGGGCAGCAGTCATAGCAGCTGCTATGGGGCCCACATTGGTGAGGGGGCCCCAGTATCTGAGGTAATGGGGTGTATATGGGAAGTGTAAAGCAGTAAGTGTGTGTTGTTGTATACTGTATATGTTGTGCTGTATGTCTGTATATGGTATTTATGTATGCATGTATTTTTCTGTGTATGTGTGCATATTGATATTATATGCCGCATTTCTTTACATATATTGGTATATGATGTTTATATTTATATATGCGTGTTACGCCACGTGTTATTTGTCCGTATATGTTCGTATTTATACAGTAAAGTGTATACTCTATGTTTATGTACTGTATGTGTATATATGTCCATGTGTATACAGTGTAAGTGTATACTCTTTGTTTATGTACTATATGTGTATATGTGTCATGTGTATACAGTGTAAGTGTATACTCTTGTTCATGTACTGTAGGTGTATAGTGTCCATGTTTATACAGTGTATGTTATACTCCTTGTATATGTATGTTTTTATATCAGTGTATGCGTCCCTGTGCTTGTGCTGACAGGTAAAGTGGATAACATTGATATCTGCTGACAATGACACCTGTCATGTGCCGGGATGTATTCAGAAGAAGAGAACATTCGTTTTCATGTCGATGTGTTCAGAAAACTGACAGCAAAAGGCTCATGCCAACCAAGTTGCCAAAAATTAGCGTCTTGGGGGTGTATTTGGTAGATAATAGTTAAAAGGAAAGACAAGAGAAACTGCAACATGGTCATGGGACTTCATTCGTAGGGGGTGAAGCTACCCTGCCTGGTCCAACATCCAACAAACTAGTTAGTGCAACCAATGCCTATCCCTGTCCACTTCCCAAAGTACATTGGACTATGGATCAATGGAAGAAAGAATGCCGGGTCTAGTAAATCCTATTCAGGTCTTTTTGTGTTTCCAACCTGGGGAAGAGATGTCATCAGGATAACTATTGGAAGAAGCCAATCCAGCGAGGTATTGTCCTCTTCTGGCATATCTTCTGGAAATCCTAGGATCTGGCACCATGTGGAAGCTCCTTCCTATCTTGTATAGACAAGAGATAAAGACCACTCAATGAGACTGCACTTAATAGATACACATCCTTTCCTTACACTACAGGAACATCGTATATAGGTCTTGTGTGTCCATACATGACATATCACAGAATTTCTGGTGAAGGGTGAGAACTATATTAGTTGTGGACCAGCAGCTTAAAGTGCGGGCACTAGCCCCACCGAGCAGCGTACTGCATCTACCCACCCAGATAAAGCTAGTTTTCATCCGAACACTATTGGCGCACCGACCTTCTTCCTAACCCCCAACTAACCGTTCTGTAGCTGTGTTTGTATCCTGTGTCTTATTCTTAGTATCGTTGCTCGTAAACCTGTCCCCCAACCATATGTAGACAGTGAGTTGTGATGTGTATGTATTGTATGGTTAAACCTGTATTATGCTATTAAGAAATCTAACCATTGGCCTTTTATGCATTGTGGAACCAACATACCTTGAGATATGCTGTTAGCGACACTGTTTGCAGAAACATATCTTGTTTGATCCCTGAGCTGATGTTTTTGCTGTAAAAACAATTATAATTAAAGATAATGAGGCTGCGTCGCTCATGTGGCTGCTCAGCCCTTCTCCTCTTACTCTAATTATGCACTGCTTCAGTCTTGTCCTGCCCAGCATAATCAGAAAATAGGTCATCCCGTTTTGTCCCTGACAGGCAGAAGTAATCATCACTGCACCCATTCCCCCCATTCATACAGCTCAGGATATTGATCCTGTCTGGACAGTTCAGGAAGCTCCTGTTATGCGGAAGTAATGTTTTATTTACGGCATCCAGCCTGCCCCCACCTTTTCGAAGATCGTGAAGTTTTATGATAGTTTTTTTGAGCAAAACCACTGATTTCAGGATAAAACAAGATATGTTTCTGTCATCAGTGTGGCTACAGCATTCTCAAGGTATGTTGGTTCACATGCATAAAAACAATGGAAGATTTCATTTAAGCCATGTATGTATTGTATTAATGGTCTTTTAAGCAGAAAGTAGTAGCAAGCCATCTCCCTATTTGTAATGCACACCGTTCTTAATTGCATTTTACTGTATGTATGTATATGGCGTATCGTATATGTAGCCACATCTGTTTTTACAAGCGTATGCCTGAGCACCATGTACTAAATAATTCTCACTCCACCACCCCCACCCCCCACCCCACCCCCTGGGGATTGATAAAGTTGGATTGTACCATATATATCTGTGTATTGCCCTTATAGTTTGGTTTGGTAGGAGTGTATGTATTGGGATGCATTTTTTGTATATCAGTGTATATAGGAATGCCAGGGTTATTATAATTACAGTGGCATGTTATTACTTTTTATAATTGGGTTCATTATAGGAAGATAAGTTGTAAGATCTTCCTTTTGATAATCCTCTATAGAATGACATTTACTGTAATGTCTGTTGCCCAGTAACACTTTCCACTCGCTATTTAGATTGGGATAATTTTCATCTTTCGCAATTCTCTCTTCTATTACAAACCTTTGATGTGATTGTTAAAATGGTAGAAAAACATTTAATTCATGAAAAATTAGCTGTTCTCTGATCGCCTAATAATCTGCAGTTTGGCTGTGATTATATGTCCAAGGACAAGGAGAATGCTACGGAATGAAGGGTCATTTATTCTTCAAACATTCAATATACTTATGTTTTATACAATTATAACTGTGTCTTATTTTATTTAATTCATGCACTTTATATTAAAGGAAAAGTGTCCACGTAGTACTAGTACAACGTGTCATATCTGCAGGCTGCAGGCAGCATGTTATAGAGCAGGAGGAGATGAGAGATTGTACTAGTGGTCCTATCTGCGGCAGCATTTTATAGAGCAGAGGAGCTGAGGCATGTACTCGTTGTCCTATCTGCAGGCAGCATGTTAATAGAGGCAGATGGAGCTGAGCATTTGTACATAGTGTCCTATCTGCAGGCAGCATGTTATAGAGCAGGAGGAGCTGAGCAGATTGTACATATGTCCTAGCTGCAGGCAGCATGTTATAGAGCAGGAGGACTGAGTCAGATGTACTAGTTGTCCTATCTGCAGGCAGCATTGTATAGTAAGGATGAGCTGAGCAGATTATACATAGAGTCCTATCTGCTGGGAGCATTTATAGAGCGGAGGAGCTGAGCAGATTGTATAGTATCCTATCTGCAGATAGCATGTTATAGAGCAAGGAGCTGAGCAGATGTGTGATATGTGTCCTATCTGCAGGCAGCATGTTATAGAGCAGGAGGAGCTGGCAGATGTACATAGTGTCCTATCTTGAGGTCACACATGTTATAGAGAGGAGGAGCTGAGCAGATTGCACAAGTTTTCCTACCTGCAGCAGCATGTATAAGAGCAGGAGGAGCTGAGTAGATTATACATAGTGTCCTATCTGCAGGCAGCATGTTATACAGCAGGAGGAGATAAACATACTTATACATAGTGTCATATAGGGATCTATAGGGATTATACTGATTGGTAGACAGAACTGTTGCAGTGATTGTTCCCATCACAGTGGATACGTCTTCCTCTATAATATATTCCGCTGGTGACAGAAGAAAGGCTACATGCTGACACCTCTACACCCGGTGAATGTACGGAGCCATTACCCTTTCTGGTGAGTATACACAAGACTATTCTTCGCATGATGGGATTGGAGATGTAAATGCTCTAATACATATTTATTGGGACTTGTGCCGCACTGGTGACAGCCAGACAGTTGAAAAGAGCAAGGCTCATAAGTACCGTGTGTGATCCTCCTGTTACTGTACTCCAGACCACTCTAACTCTGGATGAAGAGGACAAAGGGAAAATATTAACCCATTCATAGCATGGGCGCTATCCGGTGCCAAGAAGCCATCAGAGTAGATGTCTAGTCTAAAGACTTTGGATGGGTTGAAGATCTAACACCAATCTCACCAATTCAGTCAATATTACCTTATTATGTTATGTTGTTTAAATTTTTTTGCTTTACTTGGGGGCGTGTGGTCTCATGGTGCCCCCCCGTGAATTACTTGCCAATTTTTATTTTGGGGGTAGGACATTGCAGGCACCTGGCTGATTATATTGGCTGTATCACAAAGACTCTCCAGAGAGGTAAGTAGATATCTCCATCACAGCTACTACTGATGATGAGACAAGATCATGATCAATGTCATACATGTACAAGTGCAATTAGATCCCAACCTCAGATTGTTAGGAGGATATTTAGAGAAAGATAATTAACACCTCTCACCAGGCGGAGATGGTACAAGTCCATCTGAGGCTCTGCTGAGCATCTTGGAATTGATAACAGACATACAGACAATCTAACAAGCAAGACAGGGACTGATCAAGCGAAGAAGAGGCAGAGAAATGACCGTCTCACACTCTATATACATTTTATTACAATTCCATCCATAACTAATGGTCGCGTCTACGCTTCTCAAAGTGTCTGGCTCCCGCGGCAAAAAATTGTTGAGTACTTCACTGTGGACCTGTATTCTAAATGTAATACAACAAGACGCACCGGTGACCACATTATTTGGTTGCATGGGTAGGTACGTGAGGTGTCTGCTGATGAAGGAGGCATCATGGGATTTTACATTTTGGCAGATCACAAGTGCTTATGAGTAAAAGCAGGGGTGTAATGCAGGTGAAGTCCTAAGCGATGCCTAATAGAGTGTCTTTTTTCTCATATAATGAAACCAGTACTAAAAACATAAATTGTGTGTAGGGGTCCTGACATGCCTCAAGTAAGGGGTTACATGTGATTTCACTAGATATGAAATCTTTGAGGATTCCTTTTAATGGGAAGTACTTAGAATAATGAGACTCGGCGTCTTACTCCATGCAGTACGTTCACATGTTTTCTACTGTCATTATGTTTATTGTGTATTATGTGACATGATCTACAGTCCAGCGTCTGGAAAACAATCCTTAACCAAAAATCAATGATGGAACCGATGCTGCGAGATATTCCTGCCGATGTTCTGCGGTTTCAGGAAATATTATAGGAAATCGTTATAATAACTCCTTCTCTATGTGTGAACACATCTCACAAATGTACGCGCCTCGTCGACCGCAAGAACGTTTACACAACCCCCTGCAGACACGTCCTACCTTGGTTACAGCGGAAAAGTCCTTAGAACATTCAACTTCTAAATCTGTGCATAACCCGGATTAACCCCGACTGAAAACATTGGGGCAGATTTATCTTAGGTGGATGTGTGATTTTCTTTTGCTTTTGTTTTATTGACTTTTTGGGCACATTGGGTTATTTGTGCAATATTTTGCAACTTTTTCTGCCTGTCGGCTTCACATCTGCCCGCCAGAATTTATTGGGGGCTGGAGCTCCCTGATAGATCGTGGCCAGGGCACCATCATAAAATGCGCCAACTATGTGTGTAGTGGTCTACCAACATATAGAATTAGGCTTTTTGGGTTATTGAAGACTTTTGTTCTCATTCCATATAAGCCTCCACTAAGGTGACTAAAAGCAGGTGTGGCAATTACTGTTGAAATGTCTTACTGTAGTTAAAGGGGTTTTCCAGGGAACTAAAATAATGGGGCGCATTTACTAAGGGTCCTGCGCCGCACTTTGGTCGAATATTCCACATTTCTGATTCGCACCCGCATCACGCCCTGGATTGTGCCGCACGCGATTCGGATTTTGTCGCATCGCCGCCGGCTTGCAACGCAACACACAAATGACAACCCGACGATTCGGACTATGCACAGATTTAAACATTTCAAATTGTGGACCAAGACACCCACTTACATGCACCAGGAAGAGAAGGTGAACTCCTGGTGGACCTCGGCACGAAGCGACATATGCAGAACTCGGCGCATAAACTACGTGAATCGCGCTGGACTTTATCTTCGTCAACCGTCCTGATCGGGAATCGCGACAGGACCAGGTAAGTAAATGTGCCCAAGTGACCCATAAATCAGTTGATATTATGTTCCTCCAGCTTGAAAAATGCATGAAAATGGAACTGAAAGCACAGCTCCATTGTCTGTGTATGGACGGTCCAGGTAACTGCAGCTCTAGCTTCCATTCAATGAAACGGAACCCGTACATACAACTGGGAAAATCAGACGTCTTAAATCGCGTCCCATATCTTTATCAAGAGCCAAGGGGTTCTGTTTTAATTTTTATTGTTATCTCCCATCCACAAGATAAAGAATTTACATCTAAGCAGTGTGGTGGGATGACTTCTGGGATCCTCACTGATCACTAATGGTAGTCCAGTTCTAGGCTTCATGTCAGCATAAGTTAGGCCCCTTTCAATGAACGTGTGAGAGACAAATATCAGTCCCCATAGATGGTTATGGCACCCACCCACGGTTCGGTGACCACACATTGTGTCCTGTACCGTACATCCACCGGAAAAGGATAGAGCACTGCTCTATATTTTCTCGCATGCACAGCAGGACACCCCCTCACTACGGAAGGGAAGGGGTGAGAAAGTGCTAAACCCTCCGCCTCTTCTGTGTCCGTGTCTGTACACTCCTCCGGGCTCGGCCTGGGTGAGTATACCCGCTGTGTGAAAGAGGCCTTAGACATGGCATGGAAGACCAAATTGGAATACCGAATGGGTGGGACGGTGGGCGTCGTTCTATATCTTGGCTCAGCAGCAGAGAGTTTAGGTTCACTCCTGTCTAGTAATCACCAATGAATGGGGTATCAGGCTGAGCATATATAGTGATTATGGTCTATGGATTGCCGACTTTTGTTGAGAAGTGTCTTGGCTATCCCTGCATTCTCGTAGAGGATCATGAGATTGCCGGAGATACCGGAGTGTTGTGCGTGCCCAATTTCCAATACTTCACTAGAGAGATTATGGGGGTCCTCAGTGGTTGGACCTTATCCTTTGGATTAGGAATACAATAAAACTTGGGACAAATATAGACATTACATTATGTGAATATATATATATATAATGTAATAGAATATATGTATACATAATATAATATATAATATATATATAATATAATAAATATCCCCATAGCAGAGGAGCAGTATGTTCCTGATTCATGCCCATTGACTATCCTCTGAGTGAGTGAACTGTTCTCTGTCCATGGTACTGATCCCCTCTTTGCTATACAGTCCCTCTGTGATACATAATCTCCTACAATCTCATCTGACTTCCCAAGTTTTTAAAGAACAAAAAGCCTTACCTGCTGCAGAAATTCAGATTATAACAGAGCAGAGCAGGTTTCATGGACCCCTCATCCGACTCCTTGGTGCAGCAGTGAATAATCCCCTATATCCCGGAGTGTATATACACGCTCTGCTGTATACATCCCCTGCTTGACGTCAGGATTGTGTCTTGACTACTTCTTCTCCTCTTTTTCAATAATATATGTCCATTCTGCTTGACTGCGAGCGGATGATGTATGGAGCTAACTTGCTGATGCCAGGATGTGTGTGTGTAATCCCTCATCTCCCCTCTGAGCTGGGAAAAGTAGCAGGATGTCCATGCACAGCTTATTCCTGCCTCTCCTTGTGTCTTCCAGAGCAGCAAAGTGCAGATTTCATGTCTGGAATGAGAATTCCCCTCCTATGGACACTGGAATGTAGTGATGACTTCTCCCATAGGCTCGGTGTGAACTGCGCCCCTCCCAATCTTATAGCCGGGGTCTACAGAATTGGGTTTCTATTATTTTTCCTGAACGCTTCATTAAATTGTAATTTTGTTTTTATACTCAACTGCATTTTTTTCTTGTTATTTTAACACAAAGAATTAATTGGTTATGAAAAAATTATTTGGTGGTTATTTCTGGCAGGGTGGCGGTTTTGCATTATCCGGGACTTCTAAGATCTTTTGTTTTGTTTTTTTTTCTAATTGCAGCATACATAGGCATAAAAAATGTACATAGGAGCAAAACAACCCCCTGTGGGGTATTTACCATCTTGTGTTAGAGGGAACTATTGCTTCCTGACTCTCTAATCTGGAAATCAGAGTAGAACTTGTAACCATCTCAACCCTCTGGCAGAGAACATGGGGTGCAATAGGGGTATTTAAAGGGGTTGTTCCAAGTATATAAGTGCATAGTGGATAACTAGATGATCCGTGATGGTCTGATAAGGACATAGTTTTGTCCTTATATAAATCACTGGTCAGACCCCACATGGAATATTGTGTACAGTTTTCGGCACCAGTGTATAAAAAGAACATAGAACTGGACTGGGTGCAGAGGAGAGCAACCAAGATTATTATTAGAGGAGTATAGACAGGGGGTATACTCTAGACCTAGAGGAGAGGTGTTCTACCATTGTCGTAGGTAGGGGGACATCCTCTACACCTAGAGGAGAGGCGGGTATAGCATCACCATAGACAGGGGGCATCCTCTACACCTAGAGGAGAGGAGGTTCTACCATCACCATAGACAGGGGGCATCCTCTACACCTAGAGGAGAGGTGGTTCTATCATCACTATAGACAGGGGGCATCCTCTATACCTAGAGGAGAGGAGGTTCTACCATCTCCATAGACAGGGGGCATCCTCTACACCTAGAGGAGAGGAGGTTCTACCATCACCATAGACAGGGGGCATCCTCTACACCTAGAGGAGAGGAGGTTCTACCATCACCATAGACAGGGGGCATCCTCTACACCTAGAGGAGAGGAGGTTCTACCATCACCATAGACAGGGGGTATCCTCTACACCTAGAGGAGAGGTGGTTATACCATCACCATAGACAGGGGGCATCCTCTACACCTAGAGGAGAGGCGGTTCTACCATCACCATAGACAGGGGGCATCCTCTACACCTAGAGGAGAGGCGGTTCTACCATCACCATAGACAGGGGGCATCCTCTATACCTAAAGGAGAGGTGGTTCTACCATTACCATAGACAGGGGGCATCATCTACACAGGGAGGAGAGACGGCTATACCATTACTATAGACAGGGGGCATCATCTACACTGGGAGGAGAGACAGCTCTACTATTGCCAAGAGCAGTCAGACAATTACTCTCTGCCGCAGGAGGTTGTTATGGCAGCTGCTTTGTACAAGAGAGGCCTGGATGCCTTTATTGAAAACAAAATGGGTTGTAGGTAATAAAACATTTAGTTAAACTCATAGGTTGGACTTGATGGACTGGACCTGTGTATTTTTCCAACCATATATACTATGATTGCTGGGGCCTCCACTGATCACAAGAATAGGACCACCACCGTGACTATTCTGTCTATTGCAGTGTTCCCCAACCACCGGTCTGTGGTCCTGGTTCTGGGCCACGGACGTTCTCTGTAAGAACAAATGAAAACAATACTCACCTTCCCCATTCTCCTGCAGAACTCTTCTCTTCCTTTACTTCATTTCCATGTTAATGCGCTGCTCTATTGCTCTATGGCGCACGTGAGGATATCATCACATCTTGTCTCTTGACAATAGCAACATGAACTAATGCGGAAGAAATGTGAAAGAAGAGACGACTGCCGCAGGGGAGCAGCAGTCACTCAGAGCAGAAGGAAGGGGGCTTTGGAAAAGTTCAGTGCAGAGTGTTTAGAGCACAGCAGTGTCAAGTGCACTTGAAGAAGTCTATATTTCACATTCTGGCTGGTACTTTGACTATACATCTCGTCAGAGCAAGTACTTCCCTTTAATATCGAGTTCAATGTGTAAACAGTATACCCTAAGCTCCTCCTAGTAGAGACAACGGGGCAGATTTACTTACCCGGTTCATTCGCGATCCAGCGGCACGTTCTCTGTGATGGATTCGGGTCCGGCCGGGATTCATTAAGGCAGTTCCTCCGACGTCCACCAGGTGGCGCTGCTGCGCTGAAAAGCATCGGAACGCACTCTAGTTCACCAGCCTATTCCAAGTGAAGGTAAGTGCAAGCTCCGCGACACATTTTTTTTTTTAAATGCGGTGGTTTTTCCGAATCCGTCGGGTTTTCGTTCAGCCACGCCCCCCGATTTCCGTTGCGTGCATGCCAGCGCCGATGCGCCACAAATATTCGGGTAACACGTCGGGAAAAAGCGAATCGGGCCCTTAGTAAATGACCCCCAATAGGTAGAATTTTATTCTGTAAGTGCATTGCATTAGAGTATTGTTATTTATAAGGATAATCTTTCTCATTTCTAATATTTTCATGTAGTAAAACCTACTTTATAATCACAGGACTTTTCCTTTTCATCACTTTCCTTTAACTCTGTCATGAATGAAGAGATGTAAGAAGAAGTCCACATGGACCTGATACTGCTGTGAGTATGGTGCATGGTCTTCTACTTGCATTCTTTTAGATATAGGGGGAACTCCAGATGCTGAGATAGATCAAAGTGAAAAGAAATGAATTCAGACAGAAGTCGACATGAAGCAGAAGCTATTGTTCTACGACATGCGCTTTATCTCCAGGATTAAACCAACAACAACAACACGACTGACGTAAATGGGAAATCTAATGGTGCAGCTCAAGGGCACACTAGAATATTCCCGACTATTACTTACACCGGTTTCTTTCTGCAACTTAAGGATTATAATGAAGAAGTTTAAACTAAACAACAGATGTTTTTCCCATATCTTGGAGCTGGAGTTTTACTATTTCTGGATCCATATAGTTAGATCCAAGGGTTTAGATGAGGCTACTTCCCTTCATTTAGCCTTAGTGTTACATGATGAAATTCTGGCTTCTTTTATCCACCACTAGGGGGAGCCCAATGAAGGCTGAAGCTCTATTTTGCTACCTTTGAACCAAAAGTATTTTTTTCACCTTTAAGATATTGATGACCTATTCATTGATCGTATTAGATCAGGTTGGGGTCCAAAATGTGGTCCTGAAACACCGAAAATTTAGCTAAAAGTCTACGTATTGCTGAAGGTTTCTGCATATTGTTAGGTGTCCAGAACTATATCTCAGCTCCTACTAAAGAGAATGGAAGTTCATAGTTCTGGTCACTACACAGAGAACAGAGGTAGACATATCACTCTGTGATTAGCTGGACCAGTGTTGGACCCTATGGATAGTTTGTCCATATCTTATTGGAAAACTTTTTAACACTAGAGTCTGTCTACTAAAAGCTCCAAGTTCCTGCAGCGTATGTATATACTCTTTGTTATGTATGTGTATATATAGGGCCGTAACTACAGGGGCAGCAGTCATAGCAGCTGCTATGGGGCCCACATTGTGAGGGGGCCCCAGTATCTGAGGTAATGGGTGTATATTGGAAGTGTATAAGCAGTAAGTGTGTGTGTGTGTATACTGTATATGTATGTGCTGTATGTCTGTATATGGTATTTATGTATGCATGTATTTTCTGTGTATGTGTGCATATGTGATATGTATATGCCGCATCTCTTTACATATATATGTGTATATGATGTTTATATTTATATATGCGTGTTACGCCACTGTGTATATGTGTCCGTATATGTGTCTGTATTTATACAGTATAAGTGTATACTCTATGTTTATGTACTGTATGTGTATATATGTCCATGTGTATACAGTGTAAGTGTATACTCTTTGTTTATGTACTATATGTGTATATGTGTCCATGTGTATACAGTGTAAGTGTATACTCTTTGTTCATGTACTGTAGGTGTATATGTGTCCATGTTTATACAGTGTATGTGTATACTCCTTGTATATGTATGTATTTTATATCAGTGTATGCGTCCCTGTGCATGTGCTGACAGGTAAAGTGGATAACATTGAATATCTGCTGACAATGACACCTGTCATGTACTGGGATGTATTCAGAATGAAGAGAACATTCAGGTCTTCATGTCAATGTGTTCAAGAAAAACTGACAAGCAAAAGGATCTCAGCAACCAAGTTGCCAAAAATTAGCGTCTTGTGGGGGTGTATTTGGTAGATAATAGTTAAAAGGAAAGACAAGAGGAAAACTGGCAACATGGTCATGGGTACTCATTCGTAGGGGGTGAAGGCTACCCTGCCTGGTCCAACATCCAACAAACTAGTTAGTGCAACCAATGCCTATCCCTGTCCACTTCCCAAAGTACATTGGACTATGGATCAATGGAAGAAGAATGCCGGGTCTAGTAAATCCTATTCAGGTCTTTGTGTTTCCAACCTGGGGAAGAGATGTCATCAGGATAAACTATTGGAAGAAGACAATCCAGCGAGGTAATGTCATCTTCTGGGCAATATTCTTCTGGAAATCCTAGGATCTGGCATCATGTGGAAGCTCCTTCCTATACATTGTATAGACCAAGTAAGATAAGGAGACCAATCAATGGAGACTGCCCTTTATAGATACACATCCTGTTCCTTACACTACAGGACATCTTATATAGGTCTTGTGTGTCCATAACATGACATATCACAGATTTCTGGTGAAGGGTGAGACTATATATAGTTGTGGAACCAGGCAGCTTAAAGTGCGGGCACTAGCCCCACCGGAGCAGCGTACTGCATCTACCCCCCAGATAAAGCTAGTTTCATCCGAAACACTATTGGCTGCACCGACCTTCTTCCTAACCCCCAACTAACCGTTCTGTAGCTGTGTTTGTAGCCTGTGTCTTATTCTTAGTAATCGTTGCTCGTAAACCTGTCCCCCAACCATATGTAGACAGTGAGTATGTGATGTGTATGTATTGTATGTTAAACCTGTATTATGCTATTAAAGAAATCTACCATTTGCTTTTATGCATTGTGAACCAAACATACCTTGAGAATGCTGTAGCGACACTGTTGCAGAAACATATCTTGTTTGATCCCTGAGCTGAGTGTTTTGCTGTAAAAACAATTATAAAATTAAGATAATGAGGCTGCGTCGCTCATGTGGCTGCTCAGCCCTTCTCCTCTTACTCTAATTATGCACTGCTTCAGTCTTGTCCTGCCCAGCATAAGCAGAAAATAGGTCATCACTGTGTTGTCCCTGACAGGCAGAAGTAATCAATCACTGCACCATTCCCCCATTCATACAGCTCAGGATGATTAGTCCTGTCTGGACAGTTCAGGAAGCTCCTGTGTATGCGGAAGTAATGTGTTTATTTACGGCAGCCAGCCTGCACCCACCTTTTCGAAGATCGTGAATTTTATGATAGTTTTTTTGAGCAAAACCACTGAGTTCAGGGATTAAACAAGATATGTTTCTGCATCAGTGTGGCTACAGCATTCTCAAGGTATGTTTGGTTCACAATGCATAAAAACAAATGGAAGATTTCATTTAAGCCATGTATGTAATTAGTATTAATGGTCATTTTAAGCAAGAAAGTAGTAGCAAGCCATCTCCTATTTGTAATGCAACACCGTTCTTAATTGCATTGTACTGTAATGTATGTATACATCTGTTTGTACAAGCGTATGCCTGAGCACTATGTAAAAAATAATTACCCCCCACCGCCACCCCCCGCGGATTGATAAAGTTGTATTGTACCATATATATCTGTGTATGGGCCCTTATAGTTTGGGTTGTAGGAGTGTATGTCTTGGGATGCATATTCTGTATATCAGTATATATAGGAATGCCAGGGTTATTATAGATTCAGTGCATTGTTATTACATTTTTATAATTGGGTTCATTATAGGGAATGATAAGTTGTAAGATCTTCCCTTTGATAATCCTCTATAGAGATGACATTTATCTGTAAGTGTCTGTTGCCCAGTAACACTTTTCCACTCGCTTATTTAGATTGGGATAATTTTCATCTTTCGCAATTCTCTCTTCTATTACAAAACCTTTGATGTGATTGTTAAAATGGTAGAAAAACATTTAATTCATGTAAGAAAATTAGCTGTTCTCTGATCGCCTAATAAATCTGCAGTTTGCTGTGATTATATGTCCAAGGACAAGGAGAAATGCTGCGGAATTGAAGGGTCATTTATTCTTCAGAACATTCAATAATACATTATGTTTTATACAATTATAACTGTGTCTTATTTTATTTAATTCATGCACTTTATATTAAAGGAAAAGTGTCACATAGTACATTGTAGAACGTGTCATATCTGCAGACTGCAGGCAGCATGTTATAGAGCAGGAGGAGATGAGGAGATTGTACATAGTGTCCTATCTGCAGGCGGCATGTTATAGAGCAGGAGGAGCTTAGCAGAATGTACATAGTGTCCTATCTGCAGGCAGCATGTTATAGAGCAGGAGCTGAGCAGAGTGTATGGTGTGTCCTATCTGCAGGCAGCATGTTATCGAGCAGAAGGAGCTGAGCAGATTGTACATAATGCCCTATCTGCAGGTAGCATGTTATAGAGCAGGAGGAGCTGAGAAGATTGTACATAGTGTCTTATCTGCAGGTGGCATGTCATAGAGCAGGAGGAGGTGAGCAGATTGTACATAGTGTCCCATCTGCAGGCAGCATGTTATAGAGCAGGAGGACCTGAGAATATTGTACATAGTGTCCTATCTGCAGGCAGCATGTTATAGAGCAGGAGTAGCTGAGCAGATTGTACATAGTGTCCTATCTGCAGGCAGTATGTTATAGAGCAAGAGAAGCTAAGCAGATTGTACATAGTGTCCTATTAGCAGGCAGCATGTTATAGAGCAGGAAGAGATGAGCAGATTGTACATTGTGTCCTATCTGCAGAGAGCATGTTATAGAGCAGGAAGAGATGAGCAGATTGTACATAGTGTCCTATCTGCAGGCAGCATGTTATACAGCAGGAGGAGATAAACATATTATACATAGTGTCATATAGGGGATCTATAGGGGATTATACTGATTGTAGACAGAACTGTTGCAGTGATTGTTCCCATCACAGTGGATACGTCTTCCTCTATAATATATTCTGCTGGTGACAGAAGAAAGGCTACATGCTGACACCTCTACACTCCGGTGAATGTACGGAGCCATTACCCTTTCTGGTGGAGTATACACAAGACATATTCTTCTGCATGATGGGAATTGGAGATGTAAAATGCTCTAATACATATTTATTGGGACTTTGTGCCGCACTGGTGACAGCCAGGACAGGTTGAAAAGAGCAAGGCTCATAAAGTACCTGTGTGATCCTCCTGTTACTGTACTCCAGACAACTCTACTCTGGATGAAGAGGACAAAGGGAAAATAAATTAACCCATTCATAGCATCCTTCCAGGCGCTATCCGGTGCCAAGAAGCCATCAGAGTAGATGTCTAGTCTAAAGACTTTGGTTGGAGTTGAAGATCTAACACCAATCTCACCAATTTCAGTCAATATTACCTTATTATTGTTATGTTTTTTTAAATTTTTTGCTTTACTTGGGGGCGTGTGGTCTCATGGTGCCCCCCCGTGAATTACTTGCCATTTATTTTTGGGGAGGTAGGACATTGCAGGCACCTGGCTGATTATATTGGCTGTATCACAAAGACTCTCCAGAGAGGTAAGTAGATATCTCCATCACAGCTACTACTGATGATGAGACAAGATCATGATCAATGTCATACATGTACAATGTGCAATTAGATCCCAACCTCAGATTGTTAGGAGGATATTTAGAGAAAGATAATTACACCTCTCACCAGGCGGAGATGGTACAGTCCATCTGAGGCTCTGCTGAGGCATCTTAGAATTGATAGCAGACAATACAGACAATCTAACAGGTAAGACAGGGACTGATTAAAGCAGACAAGAGGCAGAGAAATGAGCGTCTCACACTCTATATACATATTTATTACAATTCCATCCATAACAATAATGGTCTCGTCTACGCTTCTCAAAGTGTCTGGCTCCCGGCGGCAAAAATTGTTGAGTACTTCACTGTGGACCTGTATTCTAAATGTAATACACAAGACGGCCACCGGTGACAGCACATTATTTGGTTGCATGGGTAAGGTACGTAGAGGTGTCTGCTGATGAAGGAGGCATCATGGGATTTACATTTGGGCAGATCACAAGTGCTTATGAGTAAAAGCAGGGGTGTAATGCAAGGTGAAAGTCCTAAAGCGATGCCTAATAGAGTGTCTTTTTCTCATATAATGAAACCAGTACTAAAAACAATAAATTGTGGTAGGGGTCCTGACATGCCTCAAGGTAAGGGGGTACATGTGATTTCACTAGATATGAGAATCTTTGATGATTCCTTTTAATGGGAAGTACTTAGGAATAATGGAGACTCCATGCAGTACGTCACATGTTTTTCTACTGTCATTATGTTTATTGTGTATTATGTGACATGAATCTACAGTCCAGCGCTGGAAAACAATCCTTAACCAGAAAATCAATGATGAACCGATGCTGCGAGATATTCCTGCGATGTTCTGCGGTTTCCAGGAATATTATAGGAAATCGTTATAATAAATCCTTCTCTATGTGTGAACACATCTCACAAATGTACGCGCCTCGTCGACCGCAACGTTACAACCCCCTGCAGACACGTCCTACCTTGTTACAGCGGAAAAGTCTTAGAACATTCAACTTCATAAATCTGTGCATAACCCGGATTAACCCCGACTGAAACATTGGGGCAGATTTATCTATGTTGGATGTATGATTTTCTTTTGCTTTTGTTTTATTGACTTTTTGGGCACATTGGGTTATTTGTGCAATATTTTGCAACTTTTTCTGCCTGTCGCTTCACAGCTGCCCGCCAGTATTTATTGGGGGCTAGAGCCTCCTGATAGATCGGGGGCCAGTGGCACCATCATAAATGCGCCAACTATGTGTGTAGTGGTCTACCAACATATAGAATTAGGCTTTTTGGGTTATTGCAAGACTTTGTTCTCATTCCATATAAGCCTCCACTAAGGTGACTAAAAGCAGGTGTGGCAATTACTGTTGAAATGTACTTACTGTAGTTAAAAGGGTTTTCCAGGGAACTAAAATAATGGGGCGCATTTACTAAGGGTCCTGCGGCCGCACTTTGGTCGAATATTCCAACAATTTCTGATTCGCACCGCATCACGCCTGGGATTGTGCCGCACGCGATCGGATTTTGGCGCATCGCCGCCGGCTTGCACGCAACACACAAATGGACAACCCGACGGATTCGGACTATGCACAGGATTTAACATTTTAAATTGTGGCGCAAGACACCCACTTACATGCACCAGGAAGAAGAAGGTGAACTCCGGCGGACCTCGGCGCAGAAGCGACATATGCAGGAACTCGGGCGCATAAACTACGTGAATCGCGCCGGACTTCATCTTCGTCAGACCGTCCGGATCGGGGATCGCGACAGGACCAGGTAAGTAAATGTGCCCCAAGGGACCCATAAATCAGTTGATATTAGTTGCCTCCAGCTTGAAAATAAATGCAGAAAATGGAACTGAAAGCACAGCTCCATTGTCTGTGTAGTGGACGGGCCAGGTAACTGCAGCTTAGCTTCCATTCAGATGAAACGGAACCCGTACATAAAAACTGGGTAAAATCAGGCGTCTTAAATCGCGTCCCATATCTTTATCAAGAATGCCAAGGGGTTCTGTTAAGTTTTATTGTTATCTCCCATCCACAAGATAAGAGATTACAATCTAATCAGTGGTGGGATGACTTCTGGGGCCCTCACTGATCACTAAAATGGTAGTCCAGGACTTCATGTCAGCATGGGTGTTAGGCCCCTTTCACATGAACGTGTGAGAGACAAATATCGGTATAGATGGTTATGGCACCCACCCACGGTTCGGTGACCACACATGTGTGTCACTGTACCGTACAGTCCACCGGAAAAGGATAGAGCATGCTCTATATTTTCTCGCATGCACAGCAGGACACCCCCTCACTACGGAGAGGGGAGGGGTGAGAAGTGCTAAACCCTCCGCCTCTTCTGGTCCGTGTCTGTACACTCGCTCGGGCTACGGCCTGGGTGAGTATACCGCTGTGTGAAAGAGGCCTTAGACATGGCATGGAAGACCAAATTGGAATAACCGAATGGGTGGGACGGTGGGGCGTCGTTCTATAGCTTGGCTCAGGCAGCAGAGAGTTTAGGTTCACTCCTGTCTAGTAATCACCAATGAATGGGGTATCAGGCTGAGCATGTATATGTGATTACTGTCTATGGGATTGCCGACTTTTGTTGAGAAGTGTGCTTGGCTATCTTCTGCATTCTCGTGACGGTTCATGAGATTGCCGGAGATACTGGAGTGTTGTGCTTGCCAATTTCCAAGACTCCACTAGAGGAGATTATGGGGGTCTCAGTGGTGGGACCTTATCCTTTGGATTAGGAATAACAATAAAACTTGGGACAACTGATGGAGGGTTAACTGTTTCCGTTGGATAGTTGATGTCACATCCGATTCTAGTTGTAATCATTATAAACGATATCATGCCCTTTTATTGTAGAGGTCAAGTGTTCTTGCTCATTAACCACAAACCATGAAGGCCTAAATAATAGATGGCTGATCCTGATCTCTCCCTTGAGAGCGTTCCATGAACTGACCGGTTGGTTAAACACAATTTAATTTTTCAGCCACAAACATGGAAATGTTGAAATATATCCAACACGGGCTGTTTACAAGAGTATATTGCTGGCCGTATCAATAACAGGCTTGTGGCTCTGGGAGCCCGGCCTGCTAAGTACTCTTAGGACGTCGGAAAGATTGCTTTTTCCAGCAATTTAGTGTTATGTGATACAACTCATCGCCAAAATGCATGCATTTCACTGGACGTTTATTGATTTAGGAAAGAGGTAATTTCGGTTGACATTACCCTGATTGAAGACTATTGATCGAGCCGGAGCATTCACTCCGGAGGAATAACACAGTTAAAAATGAATTAGGTGAATAAATAACCGATACAATCCTCCAATTATGACCCCAATCTTTTTGGATTGCGCCAATATGAATTATGCAAATATAGACGTAGATATCACAATACAATTTAATCCGATTAAGGTGGAACTCCACTACGACAAATTTTTACTGCCCCAGTAAATTTCCTGGTTTCACAGACATACGGAATTGCGGCTCGATTCTAATTATTGGGTTCATTCACAATTCAGATTTCTCGTCAGATCGGAGCCTGGTTACATAAATTGGATGATGATTTATCGGGATGGATGTGGTGAGAATAGAGTTGTGTAGGGTTTCCATAATGAGAGGCAGTTGTAAGCCTCCGTTCTTTCCTCCAAAGATCTGATTGTTAACCCAGTGGGGCACATTTACTAAGGGTCCGCGGACCGCGATTCTGTCGGGTTTCCTGAATATTTCCTTTTTGCACTGGATTGCCACAGGTTTTTGGCGCACTCGCTTGGATTGTGGCGCATCGGTGCCGGCTTGCATGCGACAAAAAGCAGGGGGCGTGGCCATCGGACAACCCGACCGATTCGGACAAACCGCGGAATTTAAGAAAGAAATTGTGTTGCAAGATCAGCACTCACATGCACCGGGAAGAAGATGGTGAACTCTGGCGGACGCACGATCTTTGTGAATCGCGGCAGACCCGAATCCTAGTCGGACAAGGCACAGCGGAGATCGCAACGGGACGGGTAAGTAAATGTGCCCCACTGTCTTTGACTGGTTTCAGTGGGAGATGTGTAATAAACGTTTTTGCCTGTGGTGGCGCTGTAGTGTGAAAAGATAACTAAAAAATTCCAGCCAATCTCTGGAAATCCTGGAGTCTTGGGTGATGTCATGGGAAACCAACTTGTGTAGGACATTTGCCCTGTAAGGACTTTAGCAGATACTTTTGGATCTATTTGGTTCCTCTCACATTCTAGTGTCCTAGTGCTAGTTGGCTAGGGTAAAGTTCATGGTCTTAGGATAGGGTTAGAGGTTAGAATTAGTAAAGGGTTAGGGGTTATGTTGTGTGAGCAGGAAAGCCTCAAAAAGCACTAGGTGGCATCTGATTTGGGCATGTCCAGGGGTGCAGTCTCAAGCCTCAATGCTAGGCTCAAGTTACAACAGGTAGAAGAGAATTTCCAGAGATGAGACATTCAATGGCTGATTCCCAATTGGGATTGCTGATGAACGCCCAAAAAGACAATGAGGGAGTCTCTTCCTAGTAACGTACCATCAACTGGACAACTGGGCTGCAGACCCAAGGCAAACAGACTGATGATTAAGCTCCACTGGCTAAACCGAGCACGGAGAAAGGAGCAGGAACCTCTGTCAGATACCTCCATGGGTTAGAGAAGGATCGACCATGTTGAATTCCTACATCAGCCAAGATGAATTACCAAATCCTTTTGCTCCCCTCCCCCTGTGCATGCAGAAGAAGGGATCGGTAGGAGAAGCTATTGGCTGACAGATATCTATAGTTTATGATGGACTCTACACTAGTTACTACCTTATCTTATTGAACAGCTCCCTGTAAATCTTGGTGTCCCATAAAACTGAGAAATTGCAAGAACCGCCCCAATCCAACGCATTTCACTGTAATGGTAGTTCAGCCAAAAGACTCATCCGGGATTAGCAATGACGGCACAGTCATAAGAATCCTGTAAACCTAACTACTATTGTTCACTAAGGAATTAAGAAAATTAGGATTTTTTAGCGATGTCACTGCTTTATCTTGTTTTCAGCATTCGTCTTCTGACTGAACTAGACTATTAAAAATCTCTGCAATGCGTCTTCTAAATATACTGTATTTTCTAGTACTTATCAGTACTTACCAGAATACAATGATAAAATTAAGTGTAATATATTAACTTAAAAATATGTAAGTGGTTCACTAGATGGGTGGTGTACATGAAGAGGGGACCCCATGAAGTATCCCCCAAATTATTGGTTCAGATCCTCTAATGTTCATGACTTTTTGAGTCAATGTTTCTCTGCAAAACCAACAGCAGAGGGAAGGGTCCAAACAAAGAGCATCTTGCAACTGTTTCCAAATATGGCCTTGTACCCTATACTACAAATCTATTGCACCAGTCCAGGGGCAAATTAAAGGGCATCTACCACCAGGATGGAGGGTTGTAAACCCAGCACACTGGCATACTGGTGTGTTCCCTTGTGGCAGGATCTGCTCTTCTTTTAGCTTCTAAGGACCTTGTTTTTACAATAAAAAGGTTTTTAAAATTATTAAATGAACCTCAGGGGCTCTGGGCTCCATAGATGTCAATGGATCCTGGAGCCCCTCAGACACATTTGCATAATATTTAAAACCTTTATTTCTTAAAAACAAGGGTAAAAGAAGCTACAAGAAGAGCTGGTCCTGTGAGAGGGGGCACACACCAGTATGTCAGTGTACTTGGTTTACAATCCTTCATCCTGGTGGTAGATGTCTTTTAAGATGGCCATAGGCCCTGGACTGTATGAAAATTATTTAAATTGTTGTCAAATTATTTAAATTACATTTATTTCCTGCATATGTCACTAGAATCAAGTTACTTGGGAAGTTTGAGGACCTTTGGAGAAGCTTCAAGTTCCTGAAAGTGCTTTTTTTATACATGTCTATTGAGAACAGAGACAAAAGTATGAGGATTTCATAACTGGAAGCCTCTGTCTTTATTATATCTAAATTTGCTGATTAATTTAGGTGATCATGGGCCCCCTAAAAGCTTTGGGCCCTGGGTTGTGGCCCAATCCACCCATATTATAATCTACCGCGGTAACACCCGGGCCCATGAGTCTTAGGCCCCCCATAGGGTATCTGTTTCCATTATTATGGTTGATTATATCTTGGGAAACTGGTACAGATTTTGCATCAGAGAACCAGCGGTTTTAAGAAACTCAGATGATGAAAATAATCAACCTTGGACGCTCATAGCTGATTCATTGTCAGCGGAGAAGGTTGATAAGAGTTCATTCATTTCTATGTATCTCTATATTATGAAGCGCAGAAACATCTAACATCCCTTTAAATGTTTCCGCAGTAGATTTGGGTATGTTTTCTCCATCGCCCTTGGCTCTAAATATGTTCCTCGTCGCTCCATACAAGGCTGCTCCACATGCTGCCGTTCGTATTTTTAGCATATTTGGCTCTAGTCGAAAATAATTACATTCCAGTCTGTCCTCTCTAAATTTAGATGGGAGAGGTCCTGCTCCTCTCACACAACTTCCTCTGCATGTGGTGTCCTCTCCTTCAGGTCACAATGAATCTGTGATAGCGGACGACTCTGGTCGGATATAATTCCCGGGATCTCCTGCCGGATTGTGGATCTTCCCTTATATATAAAACATTCCCCCATTGTATATTCCCATTTCTCAGCCTTGGGCTATTTTTATGTCCATATATCTACCTTCCTATTGTGTTACATTTGTCTATTGTTGTGATGCAGAAGGGCAAAGACGCAAAGCATTGTACAGGTATATGTGTGCTCATTAAAGTGCAGCCTTCTCTTCAATATTCATTATTTTAACATGTTGTAGATTCAATGTTCAGGGCTACATTTGGCACATAGGTAGCTCAGAATCTCCTGCAAAATTTAATGAGGTCCCATCTTAGGTGTTTACATGTACCTGAAATACATGGGAGATTTGTGATACATGTGGGTCAGGATTGGAGGTCTCCTGATCTCTTTTTCACCTAGTCCTTGGGGCTGGACTTCTCTGGCAGAGATTGCTATTTCACTTCTACTATGTTTCCTGTTTGTTTTTCAGCGTATTCAGGGGTGTAGCTAGGAGAGGCAGGGCCCCATAGCAGAATTCTGAATGGGGCCCCACTTACCCATTAAAATATATACATATTTGTTTACTCACACATATGAGTTACAAACCCACACAGTATATACTCACACCATTTATACAAACATGCTGCATATACACACATATACAGTATAGTATATATCCATGCATCATATACATAGACAAACAGCATATACACACTAACATACAATATCATATACAGTATATACACACCGCACATACATATATATAGTACTATATACATGCATCATATACACAGACAGGCAGCATCTACACATCACATATACACACATACAGACAATACAAGCTCTGGAAGCTTCCAGCCGGAAGAGGTGGCCAGCTACTCCCATCCATCCCTATCTCTCAGCATTGTAGGGTGCTAGGATATGGTGTCAGATGAGACTGCTCGGCCAGCCGGAAGCTCCCCGAGCACAGCTCCATGCCCCTGTAAACGAACAGGGGTACGGATCAGACGGACCATGGCGCGGGACATCAGCAGCACCGGAGTACACGTTTATTTTTTTTTTAAAAAAGCCCACCCTGTCCTAAGATATTTATTAATCTCAGATAACCCCTTTAATTCATTACACGTGCGTCCGATGCTGTTAACCACTGACCTGCCACCAACAATGCTGTCATCTTGGATGGGATTGTCGCCGATCTATCCCCATGGCAGCCTGGCGTCCGGCACATTCTCAAATATTTATATACAATCAGGCCCCCATGGGTACTGGTAAAAAAAAATTTACTGGTAAAAAAAAGCACTTTTTTTTGTAATTTTGCAAAACATTAATTTTTTATAAAAAGTGATCAAAAGGTCGTTCAGTCCCCAAAATGGCAGCAATGAAAACGTTGTCACGTGCCACAAAAATTTACACCTTGCACAGGTCCGTACACCGAGTTATGGAGACGTTATTGGTGTCAGAATAGGGTAAAATGAAGAAAGGGGTTTTTTTGTACAAAATGTATTACAATATATAAGACGAGGTTCCTAATTTTACCACTGGCAAATCCTATTGACTTGAATATAAGCCTGGGGTGGGAAATACATTTGTGCCAGCAGCCCCCCAGTATATAGCCTGCCCATGCCCTCAACCAACATGCCCCTAGTATATAGCCAGCCTGCCAGCCCCCTACCCCCTGGAAATAGCCATTTAGCCTGCCCCTGTGTACAGCCATCCGGCATCTGCCCCAGGTAGCACTTAAAGGGGTTTTCCCACAAAGACAAGTTAGGCCCTATCCGCGGGATAGGGCCTCACATGCTTATCAGTGGGGGTCTCAGTGCTGAGACCCCCACTGATCGCGAAAACGAGGGGTCCGACTAACCCCTCGCCACTCCTCCTAATAGAGTAGACGGCCGCACATGACCGTTCTGTTCCATTAATCTCTATGGACCGCTCTCACTGATATCCGTCAGCTCCATAGAGATTAGTGGAGCAGAACGGTCATGTGCAGCCGTCTGCTCCATTACTCTCATGGAGTGACAAGGGGTCAGTTGGACCCCTTGTTTTCGCGATCTGTGGGGGTCTCAGCACTGAGTCCCCCACTGATAAGCAAGTTAGGCCTCATCCTGTGGATAGGGCCTAACTTGTCTTCGTGGGAAAACCCCTTTAAAAAAATAGAGTCAAAACTCACCTTTCCAGGTTTCTCTTCTTCCATCAGCAGCGGCAGACCAGCGGGAGACGCCACAAAGGAGAGTTTTGACTTAATTTTTTTATTGACTCGAGTACAGTATAAGCCGAGTTTGAGGTAATAAAACATAATAAAACCTGTATAAATTTGATATCGTCATGATCATACCAACCCAACGAATAATGTAGAGGTGTCATTTGGAGCGCACAGTGAAAGCCATAAAAATTGGGGCACATTTACTTACCCGGTCCTGTCGCGATCCAGCGGCGCGTTCTGCGATGAGGATTCGCTAAGGCGATTCACTAAGGTCGTGCACCCGATGTCCACCAGGTGTCGCTGCTGCGCCAAGGTCCGCCAGAGTTCACCATCCTATTCCTGGTGCATGTAAGTGTGTGTCAAGGGACACTTTTTTTTTTTAAATTGCGCGATTTTTCCAAATCCGTCGAATTTTCCGACGGCCACGCCCCCGTTTTTTGTCGCCTGCAAGTCAGTTCCAATGCGAAACAATCCGATCGCGTGCGCCAAAAACCTGGGCCAATTCAGCGCAAAATGGTAAAATTCTGAAAACTCACCGGAAAAACTCGATTCGGACCCTTAGTAAATGTGCCCAATGTGTCCAAAAGAAAATGATCCAATAGTGTTTTTGCTACAATTTCATGGCATTTGGATTTTTTTTCCAGCTTCCCAGTACACGCCCTGGAATATGAAATTCTGTCACTAGGAAGTACAACTTGTTCCGCATTCTGTGCTATTCTTTCCACCAAATATGAAAACATCTCCACTGGAAGTGTGAACACGGCCTTACATGGGCGCCGCTGCAGATGAGACTCTCTTCATTATTGTTACATCACTAATCGTATTACATGCCAACAAGTTGTCCTCTTCCCCCTCTACGGTGTCCTGTACATAATTCATATATAATGAATACCAAAACACTTGCTCATTTGGTCTCCCACGCTCAAACCCAGCGACTGATAAAACCACAACTTAATTATGTGTTTTCTTCAAACATAACTTTAATGAGGCAGATGGTTACATCGCATTGGATAATGTATAAGCAAACACAAAAAAAATTCCTTCTTATGTAAAGTTTATTTTACTTAAAAATTTAAAGGGGAAGTTGCATTTCAGACTGGAAGTTCATGATCACTTTTTTTTTCCAGAAACAGCGCCACTCTTGTCCACAGGCTGTTTGTGGTATTACAGCTCAGCTCTTATTCTTCTGAATAAGAAATTGTGGCTTGTTTCATTTTAGAGAAAACTCCATTTTTGTCTTTGTGCGAATGAACTACTCAGTGCATTAGGGGCGGGGCTGTGGCGGACGGTGCACCAATTTTCTTCTTTCTATTCTAACTTTTTCTACTCCTTCGCGCAATGATTGAGTTTCCCTGTGTAGAAAGAAGTAAGCAGGTGCACTGCTGTTATCGGGTCAACATTAAAGGAATTCTGCCTTCATCAAAATGTTAAATAATGTGGGGTAGGGAATGAATTGTCTGATTATATGGAGTAACCATAGTTGCCATAAGCACCACTTAGCTGCCCTGTGATGCTCAACTTCCTGCAATAATCAGTCCTGTGAGGTCCCGTGCCCAAAATTTTCTAGAGGTTGATGGAGCAGAGGACCAATTTTTGGTCCTGTGCTCCGTAGATTGCTCTGTTAAGTCCAGTGTTACTCACAGGACTAAATGATGCTGAAGTTGAGCATCACAGGGCAGCTAAGTGTGACCTGCAATCAGACAATAATCCTTCATCCTTAATGTTTTGATGGGAAAACTAATTTTATTGGCAGTTCAGTATTTGGTGCAGTTATTGGATCCTCATTTAAAGGAATTTGACTTAAACAACATTTATTATCTTATGGAATAGGGGATGAATGTCTGAATGCATTGGGTCTCTTTTTGTTAATCTGTTCAGAGATGGATTAAGACCACCATGGTCCCTGGGCTGTATGAATATTTTAGCCCCTACAAGTCTGGAATCACTTCCTACATCTGGTACTAGAATCAGCTTCTTGGGGAATGGAAGATGTGTCCCTTCTGTTGCTTTCAATCTGCGGTTTCAGGACCTTTGGAGGACCTTCAAAGGTCCTGAAATGGCTCTTGTGTACATATATGTTGAGAGCAGGAACAGATCTACAAGGATTTCATTGGTAAAGGTTCTTCTCAGTATAACATTTGGTGGGTGGTTTGGGTGGCCACGAGCCCCTTAAAAGGCTTGGGCCCCTGGGCTACCGCCACACCACCAATATAGTTAATCCATTACTGGATCTGTTATACCAGGTTCCAACATCGACAACCGCTCCACTGTGCTCCATAAATTGCTATGGGACTTATGGCACACCTCACAGAATGAACTGATGCGGGAAGTTGAGCATCACATGGCAGCTAAGTGTAACTTGCAATCAGACATTAAACCTCAATCCTATGGATTGAATATTTTAAGGGAGAACATGACTGGCACTCGTATAGAAGCCACGTGATTGATGCAGTGACCCGGGCACTGTCATATGGATCCTGTGGATCAGACTATTTGTTTTCTGGATGAAGCCAGCAAACCAAAAAAGCTTATCCCTATAATTAGCATCCAAAAAAACATGAATGTAAATCTCAGAAAACATGATTTTATATCACCTTCCCTCTAAGTGTCTGGTAAAGGTTAAGCAGTTTTAGTAAGATTGTGCTGAAGGTCATGAATGTGGCACACTAAGGCCCGGAATGAATGAGATAGGGGGCCATCATCTGCCGCAGTTATCACACGTAGACATATGGCAGATAATTAGAATTTTTATGCTATTTCTGAGTATTTTGTGGTCTTATCATAAAAAACATGCATTTCATTTAAAACCTGTCATTTCTTCCTGTCAATCTCCATCTGAAAAACATTAAGCCGGAATAAATATGTGAGAGCGGATAAACCATTTGGGCCACTATTTTGGAAACAAAATCTTGTATCGTCTACTGCCACCATCTGGAGAAACTGAGGAATGGACATTCCAAGAGAAGGTCCAGTCTGATGCAGATTAAGTTTAAAGGACCTTTTACACCTCTAAAGTGACAACCCCCTAGGGTAGGGTAGCATTATCAATTATATTTTGGAAATCACTCTGCACCCATTTAAAAAAATCACTTTAAAAGTCATTTTTGTCTGAGATGAGTCACTTTTAGAGGCTGGAGGGGGAGAATCACTTTGGATGACCCTATCTGCGGCTCTGTAGTGTCTATTACCGTGCTCATTGTGTCATTTTAAAGAAGAGAATCTCAGCTAAGCCACATTATTGCATCTGAGCTCCCATTCACAAAAACAGGTGTCTCAACATAAATAGTACTGGACGGTAGATGGTGCCTTTTGCTTCATGCACTTGGAAGCAGTTGAGAACACGTTGAAAGTTAGACCCCACTGACCTGATATTGATAATTATTATTTTAAGTGTTCAATTTCCCTGCAGTGCCTCCACAGGTGAGAAAGTAGTATTACACAGCTGATATTAAAATAAATAAGCTGTCCGTGTAATATACCAATATATATGCTGTTCTTTGTAGCCATTTCCATTCTGTTTTATAAAATAGAACTTCTGGTGAGGAGGGATTGGGTTCCAAGATGGTGGTGAAATTATCTCGAAGGACAGAAGAACACGGGAGATTCACACATGCTCAGTGGTTAGCACTACAGCCTTGCAGCGCTGGGGTCCTGGGTTCAAGTCTCATCCAGGGCAGCATCTGCAAAGAGTTTGTATGTCCTCTCCATGTTTACGTGGGTTTCCTCCGGGTCCTCCGATTTCCTCCCAAATTCCAAAACATACTGGTAGGTTGATTAGATTGTGAGCCCCAGAGGGACAAGGACTGATTTGGCAAACTCTGTGTAGCGCTGCCGAATCAGTTGTATTATATTATATTTTTATTATTAGATTCAAGTTGGGTATGATGCTACAGTGTGACAGCTGACAGAATTTGGGCGAGTATCTTTTATCTTGCATGTGGATAGCTCACAACGCGTTTCGTCTTAGCACCTAAGGCTTTGTGTATGTTTCTCACCTGAAGAAGACTTAGGTGAGTTGTGAACACGTTGATAACTATCCATATGCACAATAAAAGATACTCAACAAAGCCTGTAACAGCACCTCTATCACAACCAAAGTTCTGCTTGCTCTCTTATACATGAGTGTCCTAAAGTCAGATTCTGAATCTCTCCCCTAATAGCCACCCCATTAGTATTTCTTAACTAGAAGAGAATCCCCCAGGCTGTAGGAAACACATCACTTCAGATGTTATAGCACCTAGAACCATGTTTCCGGTGTTATTGTAAAGACAAAAATTTTACGTATGCCAGTTTACTGAAACTTAGCTTTCATTCACTTGAGTGGGCACCAACATGCAGTACTCAGCCATGGCCACTACACAATGGACGGTGCCTTCTGCTTCCTGAGGCAGTTGAGAACAGATATCAAATGTTGGACCCCCATTGATCCAATATAACCTTTCAGAAAAGTATTTTTTGCAGTGCCTCCGCAGGGGAAATGTAGGATTACGCAGCTCACACACTGAAATTAATAAGATGTCCTTGTAATGTTGTATATGTGGTCCTCCAAAGAAGAAGACGCTCCTGACTAATAGATGAGGGTCTCAAAATCGGATTCTGAATCCTTCACTCCTTAAAAGAGTATTTGGAGTTTTATGCCAGTAAAGTTTTGACCCGTCTACTTACCTATTCATGCCAATTAACATTCAGGTACTAAAGGCTCAACTGGAGATTTGCAGAAAGTTCCCCGCTTTCCATAGACAGGTAATTTATCTATAGAAATATCTTTTATTCTACTCAAAAAAACAAGATTTCAGCATTTTAGTGTAATGACGGATCATTGTGTTGCCGCAGCGCACATCGCGCTCAGGTTAACTCCTTTCATTTGCATATGAGAAATCATTGTCACCGTTAACTAAAGCCGCTCATTTAAGGCGACTCATCCATCAGCCATGTAATGGCGGATCCCCAGGGACAGCGAAACACATCTCCGCTCTCAGGGATCAGATACGAACAGTGGGGTGTATTCATACTCAGACACTTTCCAGCGAAATACAGGATAATGAAAGGAATGGAAATGTTACAAGACAAATGTCATGAAACGCGGCGAGGAGATGGTCCGGGAACGGAGACTCTGAGTCACACAATGTTCTTTGTCGCTGACTCTTTATGGATTTGTCTCCTTTTTATCCTAAATGAGATTTTGCGGGGTTGGATTGATACCAATCTCTCTGGATCCGCATCGTGGACAGCGACTGCTTTGACAAATTTGCATTTTATGAATAAGAAAGGAAATGGTTGATTTGAAAAAAGGTTAAATTTTGGCTGAGATTGAAAATTCCAACTTCTTAAAGAGTCTGGAAGCACTGACAAAAGATATTACCAGCAGGGCCACGCACCTGCTCCCAAAAGTTTTTCGCAAAGGGAACTGGATAACACCATCCCTTTGTGTTTACCCAATTAATTGCGATAACCAAGACTAACCAAGAGGTTAAAGGGTCCTGTGGATGATTAAAGGGGTTGTTTTGTAGAAGAGTCTTCTAATAATCATCGGATCACAAGGTGCCCTGATGGTATGATCTTTATTGATCATCTTTAAAGGGGGTCTACCAGCTTCCCAAACCAAAATATAGATTTCTCTTGATTTCGGGGATGGGGATATGATTTCAAGTGCACTTGTTTTCTTCTTATGTGCTTCATTTTTATGGGGATGTCAATACTTATGTAACACATGCAGTGCTGGTTGATATTGGTAAGGCTATATTCCCACTGGTGTGCCTGCCGTACTACGTCGTCGCTAGGAAGAGGAGCGCTGCTCACCCCCGCCCCTCTCCATAGCGATATATGGCGCACGGCACCATATTCCGGGGAAAGATAGGACATGTCCTATATTTGTCCTGGCTACAGAATGCTACAGTACCGCACGTGTGCAGTGCCGTGCCCCCATTGCCGTCTATGGGGGCATGTATACTACTTATATACGTCGGCCATAAGTACGTCCCCCATTCGGCAGTGTGAATGTAGCCTAAGACAAAAACTTGTACTCCAACAAACATAGCCAAGCTAATTCATATAAAAATAAAGGGGGGATTTATGCACCAGCGTATTGTCCAAATTCCACCCCCCATTAGATCTATATCCAGTGGCATGGGCACAATTCCCAGGCACATCATCCACCTAGCTTATTTCTACACCATATTCGACCTGGCGTACAACTGCACTTTATCTTGCACCTCAACCTGGCGCAGGCTATAGCTAGTGCACAGGTGCAAGAGCCTCCACGGTCCCACCTCAAGGCCCTGCACCGCTCCACCCAGCCCAACCTGTTTTCAGGTTCCCAAAATCAGAATATTCTCTAAAGTGAAAAATAACTGGGAAACTTCCCCCATAGGGAGAGTGAAGTATTGTACTGCTCCCACTGAAATTATTCATTTGTCTGTACAGAAACAAAGACACTCTTTGGAACCAGAAAGGTGAGTGTGTGGACCCTCCGTCTTGTTTGCATGAAAAAAGGAGAGCAATATGCTCTATTTATTTGACAGACACTTGCACAACCTAAAAATCACGGCCAGAAAATGTCCCCTGCAAATTTTTCCAGCCTACGACCCCAGTGACCCCTTAAACCCTGCATGACTTCTTTTTTTTTAAGTTGTTTTGCTGAAGATCTGCAGCTGCATCTCCCCACGTTTGTGTATTGCTTCTGCAACATCCCCCACCGGGGCCTAGCCTTTTCTCGGGGCCTGGAGTCAGCCGGGGCCCGCAGTACCTGAGTGGCTGGCGGTTGCGGCCTAGGCACGCTAGTGTCACGGTGCTTGGTATGGGGAACCGGAGGGTTGTCCTACAGCCTGGCAGGTCTCCAGCAGGGTGGTGTTGGCAAGAAATGATGAGGGAGAGGCTGCTATAGCGGATCTCCCTGGGGCAACCCTTTGGTGTCTAGAGTATGAGTCTCTGTGTGGTGGACAGGGTGCCCGTGATGGTGACAGCCGTAGTAGCAGGGACCAGACGGAGGCAGAGGTTGAACAAAAACAACTTACAGTTCTTTATTGGAACCGACAGGAACCGCAGCAACGTGCCTTAACAGAGTAGTAGAGTGCTGAGATGCAAGTTGGAAGAAGCCACAGGAGGTAGATCGCCGGCCTGGATGCAGAGGGCAGGCTGGGAGGCAGCTGTGTCCTAATAGGAAGCTTCAGCTTGTCCTGGAGTGCTTCAGGTATCACCCTTGAAGGTAGGATGATACCCCTTTCTTCACTAACTCTTATCTATTGGCTCCACTCTTCAGAGGCAGGGGCTAGGCTCTTCCTGCTCTGGTATGGTATGCTGGCTGGATAGAGTCTGGACTGGGATAACCCAGTCTGCTTCTTCTGATCTGAGCTAGGCTAAAACTAGTCTCTTCTAGTGTCCTGCAGACCCTCAGGTCTGACTAGAACTGAACTCTAGAACATTCCTGGCCAGGGGTTTTGTAACTCCCCTGGTCAGGTGGTGGCTGCTCCTCCAATTACATCTCAGCTTACATTGGACAGAATGTAATACAGGTGATTGGATGATAGATCTTACATCATACAAAACACTTAACTCCTGCCTTGCCAGGCAGGATCTACCACTGCAATGTCCCCTGTGTCCTATAAGGACTATGTAGTGTGATGTAGTGACATGCTGTGGGACGTATTCGCAAGCACTCCTTCGCCTTGCATCGGCGAGGGTGTTGCACTTCCTTTATACAAACTGCACATCATCTTTCACAGAGCAGTCTCTCTTATCACCTTGATTTTTAGATTTCCCATGCTTTCTCTTCACCTCTACCCTGCTATCAACCCCATGATGCCTCTGCACAGGATACCATTAAAGGGAACCTGTCACCAGGAGAGCCATTTTTAGCACTCCCCCAGTCCCCACAGAGCATAGTACATACACTGCCAAAGTGTTTTTGTATAAAAAATAGGTTTTACAAATATTTACCAGAGCCTAAAACAACGACAGGGCGTAGAATTCTCCACTTGGGTCCACACTATATATAGACCCTGCAGATAGTCTGGGACACAGTATATACAGTGATTTTTTCATATTTACACATGTATATTGTAGTAATAGTCCGGAGGTAGGAAACGTGTAATGAGATAGAAGCCATAGAAGAACTAGAAGTCTAAGGCCACTTACACATGAGCAAGTCCGATGCGTAAAACTCGGATTACACTCCCATCACACTGTGCTGGCTGGAAAATCCGGCCCAAACGCTGACAACTAGAACTGAACTGACGCGCTGAGTTCAGTTCCGGCTGCTCAGCATTTGGGTGGGACGCAAAAGCCCTCAAACATGGACGCATCACACTTCCTTGTGTGTAAGAGACCTCAGGAAACCTGTGTATGTTATGAACATGGATAAACTTCCAGAATATCCAGATCAGGAAAACCTGGAGTGATCATTCTGAAATTCTGAGAAACTTTTAACATTTATCCAACAGATGTAATGGCAAACACCATAGCAGGACATCTGGAGTCACAACGAGATACTAGAAACAACCCCATAGAAAACAATAAGATCATTTACCCTTCATTGCTGCCCATATGTGATTCTATCTTAAAGAATTTTCCCATTTGGATAATAACTCTTTTCCTTTGTTCTCTGTAAATGTCTTGCAAGAAATTAAGTGCCTGAATAGATAATTTATACAGCTTGAGTTGCGCTTTTGGTTTGCTACTTTTTTTGTAAGAAACTAGACATGTTTTTCAACCTCTTTAAGTCCATGTGCGGTAAATGGGAGACATCATTGTAGCTAAGTCTCCATTTAAAGCTCTGGGACAACTGAGACTCAGAGTCTGCAGAAGGGAAAACTGCTAATAACCCTAAAAACAAGGCATAAAATGTCAAAAATAGAATTTCTCATATACATGGAAGATTATCCTAAATATCTTTTCCAATATCTTTTGCCTAAAATAAACTATACTTCTATTGCTTTAGTACTGTGCACCTAGTGTTCATAAGCCACACAGTATGTCATGTGCTGTGCGCCACCAGGGGCAGAATCACAACTGGGATTTAGAGAATAAATTACAAATACTATATAAAAAAGTACAATCTCAGGTATTCTTGTATTACAATATGTTTATCACCCTTGCTAATCATATCTCATTGATGAGTCAAATAGGGTTTTTTTTTATTATTTAATATAATAAATACATATGCACCTTTTAAGAATTAAGGCTCTCATTTTTGGTTGGTGACCAACAGGATCAATGAATTATAAACCTTTTTTTGCAACTTTGTACATTTATGGTGATGCCAACTCTATATCTTCTGTGGAAAACACTAAGAACTATAAGACCTATTGAGCACTACATGGACCCCACGGGCCCTCCAATGTGAGATCTGTGAAATCCATCCTTTAAAAACTCCCCAAAAAAGCAGATAAGTCCTCAAGAACATCAACACTCTTTACAATGCTAATGTTGGGTTCTTCAGAACTGCACTGAAATAGTCCCCACCGAAACTTCATTGGATTTGTCCACACATGGACAGCTTGTCAACAGCACAATAAAACTCCTTTCCACAGTCTTCAAGACTGTGATCATGGAGAAATGGCTTATTCTGTTGGTCAATGAAGCAGTAACTATAGGTCTCACATCTAACCATGCTTTGGTTATGGTGCAGAAGTTCAGTTCTGGATGAGATATTGTGGTTTGACCACTGAAATGATTCTGAATGAAGCCCTGCAGCTATATAATATCATTATACAGGAGTGACAAATCCAAATTTCAACCTCAGATACTCAAAAATTGTAAGTAAAACATTTGTAGCAATGGCAGTAAAGTTGAAGAAAGTAGAGTTCTTTCTGCTCCGCAGATCATCCGTCCTTCAGCCTGGCCCATCATCTTATAGTTCCTTCTATATACAGCAGCAGGAGTAGGATTGTTCAGTGATACAGTATATACACATTTGTGAAGTGCAATTTTACTTGTGCGCCTGTGCATTCTTCTGGTCATCCATCCGGAGCGGTGGTACGCGCGCTTGCGTCTTGTTCTCCAGGAGACCTCGGATTTTCCTGCCTTTGTAGTTAGGCCTGATACTAATATCAGCTGTGTAATTTGCATTGCTAGGTGGGGCTCTGGCAGAGCTAGCAGTATCTGGCCCCTGAGGAATACAGTTTCAAGGAAAGTCAAAATTCTTTAGTCCAGCAGCTTGAACTGTGGAGGAGAGAAGCTATGCCAGGGCAGAATTCTTCTCTTGTAAATTGTACTCCCTGCTCTTCTTCACCTTCCAGGCAATGAATGCAAGAAGCAGCACTCCCAAACACTTGTATCCCATCTGGAGACCAAGATACCTGAGGGATAAAGAGTATTCAGAATCGTAACCCATATTATAGTGTCAGTTTCTTCATATAATACATAAGTTTCTTATGATTCAATGGTGTTCTAGGTGCTACTAAGTAGTACATGCTACGTTGTAAATATAGGCGGTCCCTGACTTAAGAACACCCAACTTACAGACGACCCCTAGTTACAAACGGACTTCTGGGTGTTGGTAAATTACTGTACTTTAGCCCCAGGCTACAATAAACAGCTGTAACAGTTATCAATAGTGCCTGTAATTAAGTGTTATTGTTAATCCTGGTTCTTATGACAACCCAACATTTTTAAAAAAATTTAGAGTTACAGTTATAAAATACACAGTTGTGACTTACATACAAATTCAACTTAAGAACAAATCTACAGAACCAATCTTGTATGTTACCTGGGGACTGTCTGTATAAATAATTACTAGAGATAAATACTATATAGTCAAGTTTCAATATTTGCAGATGATACTAAGCTGTGTAAAGTAATAAATACTGAGGTCGATAGTTTAGCATTACAGAGGGATTTGTGGAAGCTTGAGGAGTGGGCAGAGAAATGGTTGATGAGGTTTAAAGTAGATAAATGTAAAGTTATGCACGTGGGCCATGGAAACAAAAAGTATAATTATGTTCTAAATGGTCAATTACTTGGTAAAACTGGAGCTGAAAAGGACTTGGGGGTATTGGTGGATGGTAAACTTAATTTTAGTGACCAGAGCCAGACGGCTGCTGCTAAAGCAAATAAAATTATGGGATGTATCAAGAGAGGAATAGATTCTCATGATAAAGACATAGTTTCGCTGGTCAGACCACACATGGAATATTGTGTACAGTTTTGGGCACCAGTGTATAAAAAGGATATAGTAGAGCTGGAACGGGTGCAGAGGAGAGCAACCAGGATTATTAGGGGAATGGGGGAATTAGAATACAATGACAGATTACAAAATTTGGGATTATTCAGTTTAGAAAAAAGACGACTGAGGGGAGACCTCATTACAATGTACAAATACCTGAACGGACAGTACAAGGATCTCTCCAAAGATCTTTTTATAACTAGGCCTGTGACCAGGACAAGGGGGCATCCTCTACGCCTAGAGGAGAGGCGATTTTATCATCACCATAGACAAAGGTTCTTTACTGTAAGAGCAGTGAGACTATGGAACTCTCTGCCGCAGGAGGTTGTTATGGCGGACTCTATGGACTTGATGGACTTGCGTCTTTTTCCAGCCTTATATACTATGATACTATGAGATTAGCTAAAGATAAGCGATTCATTCAAAATTCGCTTCATTGTAGCTTCGCCAAAAGTTTTGTAAGATTTGATTCAAGTTTAAAAGTCAGAAATTTTATATAAAATCCCCTCTACTCCTCTAAAACATAGAGGATACTGCATAACATTTTATATCATTTTATTTCATACCTTGATTCATAAATTTTTTTACAAATGTCTAAATTTTCAGTTTTCTCAAAAACAATAATTGCGGACATAGTACAAGCGGTCAAGGAAACCATCAAAAGTTCATTAAAACAATTTTAACATCTCCATTAGATTTCCATTATTATTGTTTACATACAGGCAGTTGTCGGGTTACGTACAAGATAGGGTCTATTGGTTTGTTCTTAAGTTGAATTTGTATGTAAGTCAAAACTGTATATTTTATAATTGTAGCTCCAGACAAAAAATTTTTTGCCCCAGTGATAATTGGATTTTCAAAATTTTAGCTGCAATGGGACCAAGAATTATCAATAAAGCTTCATTACAGACACCTTACAGCTGATCATTACAGCCTGGGACTATAGTAACATCCAGAGAGCTACACCAGAGGTCACAGTGGGCAGAGGGGTCCGTCTTTAACTAGGGGTCATCTGTAAGTCGAGTGTCCTTAAAGGGAACCTGTCACCAGGAGACCCATTTTTAGCACTCCCCCAGTCTCCACAGAGCATAGTACATACACTGCCAAAGTGTTTTCTTTTGTTAAAAGAACAGCTTCTCCATGTGACCTTTTCAAATATATGAAAACACCCATCACTGGGCTTTGCGACGCCCCCTGCTTCTCTACAGCCAATCCCGAGTGTGGGGAGTTATTCATATATTTGAAAAGGTCACATGGTTCCCAAGGGTGGGGGGGGGGGGAACTGAAATTGATGACCTTTCCATAGTTCAGACCTTGTCCCGCACGATCGACTGATTATGGCAATCTCTGGTATTGGGATCAACACAGGGAACAGAGACAATTGTGACTGACCTGGTGAAAAGTTCAGCCACCACACATAGAATGAACTGTTCTTCCATCTCTGTTCTTTGTATTTATCCAGGCAATAGAAGGTTCTGGTATCAGCTGGTGGTCCTAAGGTCATCAATATCATTTTACTAGAAAACCCCTTCAAAGGGCATGGAATCTGAATGGTATATCACTGTATCTCATACAGTTTAAATCTTTAAGTGATTTTCCTGGATTTACACATTGATAACACAAACTGGTTATCAATATTAGATTTTTGGAGTTTGAAACCTGCGGTCATCTGATACACATCCAGTAATAATTTGTCACAGGAACTTCCATAGGAGATTTAAGGGGTATTCCCATCTGGACATACACATGTAATTTAATTCATCTGTCATACATACATATATACATCTCTTCAATTGGATGTTATTAAAAAAAGTAACCTGTGTTATTATAATTTCCCATGAATGTTGCCATATTGCCCCTTAGAAATAAGATATTTGCCCTTGGATATGACAACCAATGAACTCTGGTAGTGGGGTTCACGAATGTGCTATTGAGCCCTGTCTGACCACCTGGATTCAGCCCTCATTATCACAGGACGGCTTTGGGACATTAGCTCACTACCAGAGATTCAATTCGCAACAGCAATTTGTTTCTTTGTGCAATCAGAGGTGGTCGTATCCAAGGACAACAATCTCAATTCTGAGGGACAACATGGCTCGTTTATGGGAAATTATCTTCACACAAGGATGTTTTTTTAAATAACACCCAATTGAAGAAGTGTTTGTACACGGCAGATGAATTATATTAAATGTCAATGCCCGGATGGGAATACCCCATTAAATGGGTTGGACATAAATTACTATTGATGCTATATAAATAAAGGAATTATTATTGATGGATATCTTCCGCTGTTTGGCAATGTTTAAGTAAAGGGCACGGAGCCGAAAGCAGTTAGTTACATGTTTTTATATTGACTCGGAAACATTAGTGCCTGTGAACCATTACTTTAGTTACTTTTTTCATCAACTACAGGGACATAGAGACAAATGCTTTCCTCTGGATAGACCAACTTTTGTCATTCCTGCCCCACCGCTTTAAAATAGATATTACTTGTGGCCCTATACAAACTAAGAACTCCAGTACTGCTTGGCACTAGAAACCTTTGATCCACTATGCTGCTTGTAGTTACTGTAAATAAAGTTAGATTATATTTGAATACCTGTTCCTCAAGAGGTCATTGTCATAATATCGACACGCTCCTCTATTCTGGTTGGAAGATGTAGCCCACTGTATACAGCTTGAGTCAATGACTAGTCCGAAGAGCGCTGGGGCTGGTAGCCATGCTGAAATACCAACACAAGGAGAGAGTATTAGACGTGAGATGTTGTCTTTTGTAGGTGCAGTACAATGCAACTTTATTTTCTTTAATAATTAATTTAATTAATTTTATTTCCTGAATAACTCACCTAAGAGTCTCATAAGAAGGAACTGTACTCCGATGGCAAATGATTTCTCATCCTGTGGAACTACCCTAAAAAAAAGAATAGATAATATTAAATGGGTTGGGCATTTTATCAATATAAACCTTGTCCTATTTCTTCCTTACCTACCTTAAAACCATCATGTACAATGGATTATGGGATAGACAGGCTATGAGTCCAGCGAATGAGATGAGGAATATTACAGGAAGCAGGAGGTGGGCACAGCTAACCGGGCAGGATCCTGACTTTGCTGTTCCCCCACGGGAACCATAACTCATACACGAGCAATTTGTATATACCTGGATGAAATAAGAAAACATTCCTTAACAAGGCAGACCATTTTGTGATGATCAGTAACTCTGTGTTATCAAAAATGCTTCTAGTATTCAGGCAAAGTATTTGAAAAGTTAGCAACCATTTAACTGAATCCCGACCACCCATAGCTGAAGTAGTGCTACGCAGTGAATAGAGGAGGCGACAATGCCCCCAGCTCTATAGTGATTTGATTGATTGGTCTGAAAGAGTTAATCAGAGCTGCTAAGTCTGATCAGATCCAATACAGCTCAGATTCAGACATCTACCCCCATAGGGGTCCATTTTCAACCCAATACCCAAATCTAAGAAAAAAAGTAAAAATGCCCCCCAGGGGTATTTTATGACCTCATATGGGGGCATATTAAATTAAAAAAAACACACATATAAAATATAAATAAATAATTAGAAATACATATAATAACAATATTATTTCCTGATTAAAATTTAAAAACCCTCTACACTATAAAAAACATCATCACACTTGCCCCATTTGCCCGAAAAAACACGTTGTATATCGGAATGACTGTCACGCATTAGGAAAACCAATTCATACTGTTCATTTTGAGTTGATTTAAAAATTGAAAAGTCTATAAATACACAATACGTTTTTTTTTTGTAATTTTAACCACCCAAAAACTAAATAAAACATTATTTTAACATTTGTTAATTTTAACAGCTAAGACTATGCGTCACAATAAAAATGCCCAAAAAGGTAGCACAGAAAAAAATGAAGTTATGGCCCTGAAATCGTTTTCACGCCTTGTCATTAAGGGGTTAAGGATTTCCACACTTTGGACTTACACAGGTCTTAAAAATATTCATAGAATCAGATAACTGACATGAGTTTGCTATATTTGACTTATGAGCAGGACCCTTGGTGGAGGCAAACGGGCAGAAAGTATGTTGTGGTCCCAACGATCGTTTCATATAACACATGGATTTGTTTGGCTGGGGTAATTACTACTAAGTAATTGCTGGCAGATCCCATTATTATATTGTATAATTATCTAAATATATTAAATTCCAGTCTTGGAAATAAGACAAATCATTTTGGCACCCAAAACTTCCATCAATGCCATGTGGCTTACTCACCCCTAACGTAGTATTTAACACGCTACATCCGGCATGGCAGGGGGACAGGTACTCCACTCCATCAGACCCACACACTGGGTGGAAAGCATCTTCTGGGCAAACACATTGCTGAGGTGAAGTCATATTTGTGCTGGAAAACATCATAATCTCTCATTTAGACTAAATCTAATGTGCATTAGTCAGGAGTGATTAACAATAGCAGATTGCTGACTTACAAGCACTAAGTGCGTCTATCCCTACACGAAGATGACATGAAAAATTACATGGAATGCCAATTCATTATATTTAACGTCAAGTATGTTAGATTGGATCCCTGCCAAATATTCCGAGGTGTGTTTGGTATTTGAGCAAATGTTAAGAAATTGGAGAAGAATTCAGCTATCTCATAAATATCATTTACAACGTTTACACAGGAGATAAAGAGACTATGAAGGTGTTGAGTTTTGGTTTTGTGTTAACTATCTGATTTTTCAGCATAACCTAGATGTGTGCTGTATATATTCTTTACGTATTTATTGTCAATGTTTAGCGCTCTACAGAAAGGGGGGATCAAACCAAATCCACCCCCTACTACAACGACTACATGACTGCCATCCGTATATGTGTAGTATTAACCAAGGAGTATCATGATCCGTGATAGAACATTTCAAACTGTTAAGATGTTCTCTATTTAGCTGTGGTACTGCTCCTAAATATTTAAGGAAAATAGCTTTTAAAGACCAATACACCATAAAATACAAAGATTAGCCCCTTGTATGTCCATAATCAATACCACAGAATTTTGTTCCTTTAACTTTCTAAAACAACAATAATAAATTATATAATTCACTTTTTGACACATTTTCTATTAGGCAATTCTGAGAGCAGAGTATGACAGAGGAAAATAAATAGATGATAGATAAATGATATGATTTAGAGCAGGATTTCTATAGGACTCCTAGTTGCCTGATAGGACTCCTGGGAGAAGAAGAAACGGGGAGACAGTAATCCCTGCCCAATAGGGTCTGATAGTAAATACAGGTGCCCACAGCTGTCAATCTTAGTTGCCAGGATCAATGCAAATGTCCATAGAAGAGAAAAGCAGCAGAATTCCTTTAGTTGCAGTGAAGAAAGTGGTGAAAGTTTTTTTCAAGCATAGAAGTATTTTTCAAGCTTGAAGCGTTGCATTGTTTTGTGAATAAAGGACACCATTTTCTTCACTGCAACTTAGAAAAGAATATCTCTCCTTAAGGACTCCTAGGAGAGACAGAGAGAGCTCGGATTTCCCCGCCCCACACTCTGATTGACAGTCAGAGTCCTGATTAGACCACCCCCACACTGTGATTGACAGTAAGAGCCCTGATTACCACGCTACCACAGAGTGATTGACAGTGAGAGTCCTGATTACCACGCTCCCACAGAGTGATTGACAGTGATAGTCCTGATTACCCCACCTCACACTGTGATTGAAAACGAGCATCCTGATTTCTTCACCTCTACTTTGTGATTGACAGCAAGAGTTCTGATTACCCCGCCCTTCCACTGTGATTGACAGTGAGAAAACTGATTGCCCCTCCCACACACAGGATCATTAACAGCTCTCCCTGTATCAATGTATGTGCAGAGAAGCCTGCCAATCACTATGTATAGGCAGGTTAGTAAGAACTCTATCCAATCTCTAGTTGGAGTAATGACAGAATTCACTCTGCCTTTTTACATGGAAATCTTGCTCTTGTATAAACTGAAAAAAAGCTATATATATATCCCAGAACTCAGCTTCTCTTCCTTTAGAATACCCTACCCTCCTATAGGGGAGAAACCATCACCAGAAAGGTTTCCTACCCAATACTCCTGATTGTATTAGAATTGTATACCTGGTGCTGAAGCTTCCCAGCTTCTTTGTTGAACATCCCATGAAGAACAGAGGTACACAAAGTAGAATGGAGGTGACCAGAACTATCAATGAAAAACGAGGGATGATCTTGGCAGAAAAACAAAATTTCTTCATTATGATTCCGCCAATTAGCATTCCAAGAGCAGCAGTTGGTAAATTTATAGCACCTGCATACAAGAGATACATTGAATCAGTTACCAAACCATAAATTCTATAAAGTTTATGAATCAAACATCTTTTAGTAAACTATCTAAGCATCCTGCAGTTATAACATACCAAAAGCAATGTTCTAAAGATTTTTTTTCTAAGGCCATTATTTACTTAATTTACATATGTCAAAATACACATTATCAATTCTAAGTATAAACATTACTTATATATTTTATATTTTGTCTTAATTACTTAGAGCTCACTCATTCTCAGCATAGAAAATTTCATTAAATGGCAAAATCCTAGTGGCCTGCAGACCAGTAACCTTACAGCATAAATATTTATTACTGACTGTTTGAACAGTATGCAGTTTGCTCCCAAGCTCCCCCTAGTGGTGCCTTTGGGTAGCCATAATTATATCACTTTCAATAAGTTTGTGTTAGTCAAGCTTTTAAGTTAGATGTTCATCACTGCAGGGTTTTGGAACTTTTTACATAGGAAAATGGGTTTCATGGAGGACAAAAAACGTGCCTTGCTTTTACTGTGTTCCCTGGCACATAACCACCAGCAGCACATCTGAACCCAGCAATATTTTATATCTGTCTCCAGCAAATATGGAAATTATTAAATGAGTAAAAGTCAAGCCTAAATACTGGTTCAGAAGACAATGATGGATTTTTGCTTGATTCCTACTTCTTAAAAAGTCTCCACTTTCTCACACAGCATATTTTAGATTTATAAAACAATATGTGCTTAGTAAAATCCACTGTTTCCCACACTTTCTATCTGACAATAAGAATACTCTGCCAGCTGGATGCAGGTCAAGAAAGGGCTTTGATCTTGATAGATTTTAACCAATTTTGAGCCTTAATGACTGAGCATTTATTTCCTCTTATTAGAGCCGTAATACTTTTATTTTTTCACTAAAATAGCCGATAGTTGCTTGTTTTTTAAAGGAGTAATTCTATCGTTTGGTGACATCATTCTGCTTTATTTTACACCAGGGAGAAGTGGTGATAAGAAGCTTGTATTGTGCAACATCCTGTACTGTACGAAGGGGGGGAGATAGCAACTTGTTTGTTTGAACAGGATCTAAGCCCTCGGAGCATAGTCACGAGTCTTACTTAGGCTACCTTCACATCTAGTTTATTAGATGCCTTCGGTGTGCGGCAGAATAGTTCCTGCTGTACACGCTGAACGTGTCCATAGACATATACTCATCCATGTCTGCTCACAATTTGTCCCATACACCAAGAAACATTGGATAGTGTAGAAAACGGTAGTAGAGAGTGCTTTTTACCCTGCTGTAAAAAAAAGTATACGTTCCTCCAAACCTACACAGTGGGTGTTTTTTCAATGATGTAACTGACCACAGAGACAGCAAATCACAACTTGCCGTGAATTTTTGCTCCTCCTCCTGTTTTCAGGGGGAAAGTTGAACCAAAGAATGTATCCAACTGTATAAGCATGCAGTGAAATATATCCAGCCCTCTATTGTAAGCATATATTGGGAGGACTACCGACATATACATGCATAGGAGGGACATCTCAACTACAAACACTAGAATATTAAACATGACCATATACAATGTCAAGACACTCCAATAGAGGAAAGACCATCCAAAATATAATGCTGCCCCAAGGGAAAATAAGGATGGGAATGATGGATTTTAATATATATCAAAATAATTAAACCAGCACTAGATATATCTGGCAGTGGCTAACTCCCTCTGCAAGATGTTATTATTTTAAGACTTGTATCCATGCCCTCAAGCTGCGGAGAAGGATGAGAAGATTGCAAGAAGTTTCACTTACCAATGAGCAAATTGGCATATGAAGTGTTGGCTCCATATTGATTCTCTAGATATTTGTTGAGGAAGGTAGATAGAGCGGCAATGACCGATGAGAAACTGCACTGAGAAAGGACCAGGAACAAGAAGAGGGGATTCATGAGCAGACGCACAAAGTAACGCGGGAACTCTGCAAGGAGAGGAAACATTCATTCATTACTAAAATATACAAGTATGTAGACATGGTCATAGTTTACCCATAGACAAGTAAGACTCATCTGCAATAGTCAATGGCGTATAAGCAAACAAAATGGTCCTGTCATTATCATATGGAGATGAGTCCACTGCTCTGTTAAGTTACAATTGTGATGCAGAATAAATAAAATATACATTTATCTATCTTAACAAATGGTGGCACTCCAAAAAATTCAAAAAGTTGGTTACTTTATATAGTGCAATGTTTCAGTCTCTTTATCAGAAACCTTTCTCAAGGAGCTGAAATGTAGCAGTATGGGAATAAAGTAACCCACTCTTTGCTTTTGGATTCTTTGGAGTGCCACCATTTTTCGTTTATATATTGAGGAATAATCATTTCCTGGACATGCACCCACTTCTTTCACCCACCAGACATGCACCCACCAGACAGGTGCAGCTTCTATTTCTATCTATTTACCTACTGTTATCTTTCTTTCTTTCTATATATCTATGAGTCCAGTGTATTCACAAGTGGGATACAACCTTACCCTTCCTGTCCTACTTAGCAGTAATTTGATAAAAGCAATTTGGCAGAGTTGTTAAATCCTAAAAAAAAAATCTATGACTTTCTTGCATGCATGAATAATTGATCTCTGCTTGCTTTCAGTGACTGGGAATATTCATTGTCCAGTTCTAATTATTTCCATTCTCTCAGAGGAAATATCTGTGGAAAACACAAAACCCCAGGGCTACCATTTAGTGAGCACCAATAAAAATTCCCAAATGCCAATACTGCCTATTAAATGTTGTTCCAATGTGAAAATCTGCAAAGAATCAAAAGTCCAAAAATAATCAGTCTCATCTGTAACCAACTTCCAACCAATGTCCTGTCCCTCGTTGAGCTGAAAATGAGTGCCCAACCCCTGGCAGCTACTTCCCAGCAACACACTCAACACATGTCAAGTTCTGTCAGGTCCCCAGGATCAGGATCAAATCAGTTTATAGTAACTGCAGCCAAGTGGAAACTGAGCCGTCATGTAATACCGCAAGGTTTATAAAGTCATCTATAATCTCTGACACCGGAGCACAGTAACGCAACGTCTGCCACCAGCCAACTGTATCCCGAGAGGTGAAGTTCATTCTATTACAGCTAATTTATTTACTAACATTTTATCCCAAAATAATAATAATTCTCCTGTCCTGTAACTAGATGCTCCTGGACCCCAGTCAGCACTCGCTGACCATCTCTGCCAAGTTGGACACGTATTCAAGAATGTTCTTGCCAAAATTCTTCTTATTAATGTTCCTGAACGGCTGCGTGATTGACTATAATGTGTGCCAAATATTCTTTATGGCCATTGCAGCAAACAAGAGAAAGCTTAGTGCGTGTCCCGGTATCCTCATAGTGTGTGCTAGAACTTTACACTTTCCTGTTCTGTGATAATCGCTTCCACCTTCATAACTGCTGCCAAACTATAAACCTTACCTGGAAAGCCACTGAAATCTAAACCTCATAATTCCTTAATCTTGGAAATGGGCTGACCTCTTTCTACTCCATCTTCTTTATAAACTATATCAGTATTTTACAATAAAAGGTAAAAAAAAGACTTTATGGAAATATAAAAATAGTTCAAAGATTGTAGACCTAAAAGTGATTTGTTTTGTGTATGCAGCACCTCTGCAGGTCTATGTAGCCCTATAGATAAAATAAATCTTTGTGTAGTCTGATTATGTGGTCTTGAGTCAATTTACCCTTTTGGGACTTAAAAGCTTGGCAAGTATTTTATTGATCACCTATACTACTCTACTGCAACTCAAAAAACCCACAGTTTTAAAGTGGCTGGTCTTGGTATTGCAGTTAAAGGGGTATTCCGATTTGGGCATTGACATTTCATTTAATTCATCATATATATATACATTGCATGCGTAAAGATAATTTCCAATAAATGTAGCCATTTTGTCCCTTAAAAAACGAGATAGCTGTACTTGGATTTGACCACCCCCATGCACTGGCAGCAGTGGCCAGACATGTGCTCCTGAGTTCTGCCTGATGACCTGGATTCAGCGTTCATTACCAGAGGATGACTGTGGGACACGCAGTAACTCCCGGACATTTCATATACAAAAATTATTTTTTGTGTAATCACTCCTTTAGAGGTGGTCATGTCCAAGGACAACAATCTTATTAATGGACAACATGGCTATATTTATTAGATATTATTTTCATACAGGTACATTTTTTTATGTGTTTACTGTATATGTAATGTCAATGCCCATATAAGAATACCCCTTAGCTGGCACTGCTTTGCACAGCAGATGGGTGGAGGAGCAAGGAATCGGCCAGTCTAACAAAGGAATGGACATCCAGTGATTTCATAGCTCAATCAGCGTAAAACTGGTACTTTTTGTAAAAGATCTTGTGCTTTCTTCAAAATCAATGTGAGAATGTTTACTTGCTCATAAACTCTTTTTTTCATCTATTCAGATTTTTTAGTTAAATCTTGGAGTATCTCTCCTGCTGGAGGACCTCACATGACCACTCATTACATATACTGTTTATTGGTTTCACTGTCAATTGTGTAATTCTTCCACTCGCCTGTAGTGGTGCTCTAGGGAAATCAAATACTTCTATTTCTATTCTAAAAGATTGTCCATATCATCTATCGCTGTCTACCTGCAGAAATAAACATGTCATACAAGCTTGTTGTATATTACAGAGCCTGGAACATCGCTTTTGGCCAAAAAAGCTTTTAACTGACAGTTATCTTCACTTTATGGCCAGCTAATCCCGGAGGTATTCACTTTTTTCATTAAAATGTGAATTATTTGTGTGATTAGTTGACTGTTTATTTCCTACAGTTTTAGTACAAAGGGCCCATTGTGAGAGTATTTTACAAAGAAAATGGCTTTATGCCTGTAAAAAACATTATACTTGACGTGTATATCTTAGTTATAATCACATTCATGAAAAAACACGTCTGAAGCATCTTATCGTCTTATCGTTGAACTTTACACTTTGAGATTCCTCTGTTATTCCTTCTAGGATAATAAGTACTTCTTTGAGTTTAGGGTGTGTCCCTGTATAATTGGACATTATCCAATCAGATTGTGTAGGGACACACCTCTATGTCTAAAATAGATGATTACATAACAAAGATGATTGCCGCAAAAAAAAAAAAAATCAATGGTCATGTGTAGTACAAGCACACATGACTGCCAATGATTGGCTGCAATCATTCAAGATTCGATTCGTAGAAGCTATTTTAAATTTGGGTTCGAATCCAATTGGTCCCAACCGATGTTGCTCCAATTGTCCTGAATTGATCCATAACCCCCTCTATTCCTAAAAATCTCTGATCTTGTTTCTATAATATTTTATGAATTTTTTGATTTTCTATCGCCCCTGCCTAAGGTCTGGGATGATTGACAATATTAATTAGCCAACATTTTGAAAGATTTGTGAAGCAGAAAAGAGTTGGATTCAATTTGGTGCCTGAAAAATTGAAGATTTCTACCAAATCTACAAACCAAGAATAAAAGGCTCTAGGGAGGCTTTTTTATAACCATGATTATCCTGATTGTTTTAAACATCAGCAGGACAATCCCCTTTTAGGCTGAATTTACACATATGTATATCCACTGGGCTCTAGCCAGGTGGGCATACGTCCGGCACCATGGAGAAGAGGAAGGGTGACCCCCTCCCCTCTCCATAGAAATGCACGCTGTGCTGGCCGAATACGCGGGGAAGGATAGGACACGTCCTATCTTTTTCCAGTGTACGGAGCGGTACGGTACAATGGTTGTGTGAATATAGCCTTACTGTGTTAATGCTGGCCAACACAACATCCAGTTTTGGCCAGAAATTGTGTGTTGGTCAGAAATTACTTTCCTGATCATGAGATTCATGTTATTGTTAGTCACAAAACTGTCCTTTAAGCACAAAAATTCACAGTGTAAGCAATGGACAGGAAAATTATTTTGCACTTGAGGAATAATATGTGCTCGGCCCTTCCTGTGATATGGCTGGCTGTGGTGTCCCTGTGGTGCCGTCTCCTTACTTTTAATAAAACCGGATAGAGAACCTTCTTCATTGGTCGTATCTGGGAGCTTTCTCAGAGCGTTTTCCTCTGTATTAGACTTCTGCCAAAAAAACATAGACATTTATAGTTGATGAAAAAATATGTGGACACTATGGTTACATTGTCATGCAATTTTCATATTTAGAAGCAGAAAATCAGGTCAAACTGAGGTGACCACAATGTTGTAGGGCAGGGTGTCACCTTTCAAAAAAGGTCATCTATGAAATTACTCCCTAGCTACATCTGTACTGGACAAGACTCAATGCCGAGAAGAAACATCTGAAAAGTAATGAGCTGAGCTCTGAAGCTGTGGACCACCCATGGTCATCAAGCTAAATGAGGATCCTGGGCTTGGGATCACCAGTTCATGGTCCATGGACTGTTATTGAGTTCCAAACTGCATAAAATATTTGTAAGTGACCTCATGGTATGGGATTTTGAGGCTAAATCACTCCATCATTGAGAACTTCTATTATACTCTAGAGAAACAGAAACCAATTAAGCTTCACTACCTGTCTTTTCCATCTGGTTTTGAGAATATTTACTAAAAAAAATATTTAAAAAAAATGTTTTTAGTAAATTTTCTCAAAGTCAAGAATAAACTTTTCCCCTACAAGCATTTATGGCACATCCACTGTATGCCATACACTTCTTTATTCATAATGTTGATAAAACCAACAGAGACCAGAAGTTTTTAACTTCTTACTAATTTTTTTAACTTATTAAGCTTAATTGTCCAGTCTGAAAAGTAGATGTGGAGCTTTTACCTTATTTGTTGACATGTGCTTTGGGAAGAAAAAGTAAGGGATAGATGTAATCACAAGGCATCCACATGCAATGAGCAGACCGAGCCACCAAGCCCCAATCCAACGAGGATCCCGTGGATTAATGTTGACTTTGTCTGAAACCACAGAAATAATACAGAAGTTGTCATTAATGAATCAACTAATTAGTTCCATGACGGAAGATGAATGGATTAACGATCTTAAACCTTTCAGTCTTGAACTCAACAGTTTAAGATATACAATATATGTCCAATATGTTCTCAATTTTCCTTAAGAAATCGGTTTATATAATTATAAGCAAATAAAAACATGTTACTTTGTATACTGTATGTTTTTATCTCTACTCACCCAGATCAATTCTTCCAATGTCGACAAATATACTCAAGACCACAGAACCTAAGAGATACCCAAACGCTGGTCCAAACACTGATATGGCAAACAGAATGGCTGTAGACAAACATACAGAAAAGTAAGAAACATAAAAAGAAAATAACTTAAATTCTACTTCTATTTATTACTTACCAATATATAAAGGTGAATTGTTAGGCTCTGCAAAATCGTCAATGTACGAGATGCCAAAAGGTTGTATGGGAACCGTGCCAATCCCAGCCAGTAGTTGTCCCACAACCATTATTGACCACATGTGATTGCTTTTTGTTTGAGATGTATCTTGGCCTTGTGTCCTTACACAATCTGAAGTCCTATTTTGTCCTGAGCATAGTTCCTGGTGAGTCTTATTACCTGTGGAATAAACCATAGGTCAAATAAGTAAAATTCTATAGTGTATGATGCTAATAGCTTCACTCTGTGTCTCGTCACTAAAGGTCTGGAAGGAAGAGTTCTCCTTACGGAGCCAATTAAGAGTACTTATAGGCGTGTAGTGACTTATAGCCATTGATGCTGTACTAGGGGATACTGAAAATATGTTTTCTAGGGCAAGATAAGGTAAACATTGCCTCTTTAGCTACCTTGTGAGACAGCTCCCTTAAAATCAAGCATGACTTTCAGGAAGCCTAATGACATGAAAGCCAAACCAGTCTACCTATTCCAGAAGGAACAAATACCCGACTGTAGACAGCACTGTTTTGTGGTGGTTCCATCTCTTCAGTAAAGTGTAGGGAACTGGTTTAGTTGAGTTTCCTTACAAGGTAGCCAAAGAGGCATTTTTTTTCCTCATCCTATTCTAGAAAACTTATGTGCATATGTATCCTTGTTTCCAAAGTCAGGATTAGTGTCTAAAATCTTATATACAAAATATAAGTTGTTTTTACCACTGACATCCTCCCTTCTAGATGTCCTGATGGCCTCTATGTCGAGTTCCTTTTTATGTAATTGACACTATAAGGTTCTTCACATGCTTCCTATTTTTTCAGCCAACAGTCGTTCCTCCCAGCTGTTGAGTGTGAATGTATTTTGAATTAAATAGAAGGACAATCATCTGCCAACCACTCTGGTAAAGGCTTATCTCTGGAGTATTGAAATTCAATATGCCTAATCCTCAATATGCCCATTCCCTCCAAAACCTGCACCCGAGGTTGTGTTAGAACTTGAGGAGTTTTGGGATTTATTATTACTACTGCTATTGCTAATAACGATAAGGGGCCTTCTTGTTGACTTAGAATAATGAAAACGGGGTAAAAAAAATTACAATTTCAACCATCAAGCTTGTCATTCTTCTGCAAGTACTCTTACCATTTTCAAGAGATGTATACTGATACTTGTCCGAGAGGAAATGTGGTACTGTCAACAGGAACGTCCCAAGGGCCAGAAGTAAACCACCAATACCAATAACATGAGGACGATGAACCCGACTTCCAAAATAGCTTATAAATATTATCAGCACCACATTACTAATCTGAAACAGAGAAAATACAATATTAGTCCAAAAACAACAATAATAAAGTATTTCTTATAGTTCCCCTTATAATGAAGAAGTAGGCATGTATGAACCGGTATCGAGACGGTAAGTTAAAAATGTCTGTTTTTTTATCTAGAAAAAGTGCCTCTCCTGGGCATGGGTATTCTCCAGTATAACGGGTCACTTGATAATCTGTTTGTACGAGAGTAACTCCATCTATTGTAAAATGTAAATCTACCTACCTCATGGATACTTGAGAGAAGACCAGAAGAAGAACTGGAGAGGCCAAAGCGTTTCTCAATTGTGGTCAGACAACTCTTAAAGTAAGCACTGTACAGGAGCTGGGAGAGCTGCAGCAAAGCATGGCAAAGGACAAAAACCTAAAGAGAAGAAATGTACTTATTAACTGTACCTAGAAGAGGGGGAACCATAGGAAACGGTAAAACAAATGTCCAGTCCAGTGGCTGGTTTGCCCCATCAAAAGAAGGACCTGATATAGGAAACAACCGACTCCTTTTCCCTAGTTCTTGGTCAGCGGGGAAGCAGCCTTTATCAGGTCTTTGTTTTTGGAGAGAATCGTTCAAGCTTCTTTAAAGCTTGAATGTTTATGTGCCAACGGGAATGTTTATGTGCCAACAAGAGAAAGTGGCCAACACCTATAAGAAGTTTATAGATGAGCACAGTATAGTTAAGTTGCATGAGTTTCTAGATGTACCAAAGGATAATTTAGAGAACCTCGTAACCATTTTGTGCAGTGCTTTAAGAAGTCCTCACCGCTGTATCTGTAGAAGGATATGAGTCGTGTAGCCTAGAAGTTCTGCTTCCCTGTCACATCAGGGGGTGTATGATGTTGTCCCGGATCTAACACCAAACCAAAAGAGGTAGCTCCATATACTAGGACCATAAGAACCAAAGAAGAGCTACAACGTACTGTACCAGATATGGATAGATACTCCCTAACTCCATCCTTTCATGACATTTCTGCTCTTTATTTAGCAGTTTTTACACGGTCTGTAGATTCCTACCCATGTCTACCTCACATGTAAGCTACTTTGCATAGGAAATGTCTGAAGAAATTATTTAAGTATTTATATTGTGATTTATTATTTATGTATGGTCATTTATAGATGATTGTTAAGGTGCGATGCCCAAAAATAGTCACAAAAAGCCATTTTATACTGCGGACAGAGCTGGAAGAACAGATCTGTTTGTGGATGGTTCATTAATGGTTTTGGAATCTGGAAAATCCCTTGAACGCTCATAGCAGGTTTCCTTAAAGGGGGTTTCCAGGAGACTAAATATATTTATTAAATTGGCTGTAAATTGGCTCCGTAACATACAAATACATTACACAGCTATTCCTGATTGAATTCTGTGCCAATCCAGATAATGCCGATGTTTACAAAAGACAGGAAATGTTTGAATGGTATCTCCATTCACTTTGTGTTGGGAGACATAATAAATTGGAGTGCAGGAGGGACCTGGGCAATGTCTGGACTGGACCTGTCCAGGAATCAGGTATAAATGAGTAATATTTTGTTATATTAGACATTTTATCTCCCTGGAAATCCCCTAAAACAACCACTAGCTTTACGCACCGATACTGGATTAACCACTGATAACCATATATTAGATAAAGATAACAAGGAACTTGACACTATAATATAATCTGTGCAATGTACAAAGTTCATTATGTTACAAACACATAGAAAATTGTGGATTTGCAGTTTTGGGCTTTTCCTTTGAAGCAAAGTTTCTTGTCTTTTATTTGAGCTCAAGCAGCAAAAAAGGAAGGAAGTGGAAGTGAAAACAAATGTGATGTCCTCTGACCACTATGAAGATAGATCAAGAAATGAATCAGCAGAAAAAGTTCAACCTAAAAACGACATAGTGCTAAAAGCTAAATGTTATCTTGGATAAAAGGACTGTATAATGTTTAGAAGACACCAGGCTGTACGTGTCTGATCAGCAATAGCCATAGCCTGAGGCAAGCTATAGAATAGCGCCCCCTGCGCCCCAACCAGAAGTAATATATCAGGTTATTTTTTAAGTAAGTGGGTTCTTTTTAGTTGTCAGGTCCTGCTTTATAGCAGGTGATTGTGCCCCTGATGCTGTCCCCCATCTTGCTGTGGCTGGTGCTTCCTGAGGCAAGAGGCTCAGCTAGCCTCATGGATGGTGCACTCCTGGCTGTAGCCCAAACACTAGGACCCTTAACAATCACAATAACGGAGGCACATTAATTGTCCACATATTGAAAAGGCTCCTAATATTAAAATCTAAAAATAAATATCCTAAGCAGGGTACGCCATAATGTAAAAAAAATAACTAAAAATTTCCATGTCGTCACTTTTTTTTTTTCAATCTTGCCTCCCTTTAAAATTTTAATTAAAAATGATCAAATAGTCAAACTTGTACCAAAATTGTATCAATGCTACAGAATGTCTGGGAAATATTACCCCTAACACAATTCCCTATGTGGAACATAAAGTTATAAAATACTTTTTGGAATAAAAAAAATATAAAGGTATTTAAACAATATACAAACCTTAAAAATCAGCTATTTACGTGATCCTAATAATCAAAAGAATCCATGGGGTGTCATTTGGATTGTACAAGCCATAAAGACCATAAGAAAATTGCACAATTAGTGCAAATATTTTTAAAAAGTCAGATTTTGGAATTAAAAAGTGACAAGGTCTTGGTCCTTAAGCTGTTAATGTAGATTCAAGTTTCAGTGAACTCGTATGTCCATTAGGGTTGTCTCTAACTAAAACTGATTTTCGTTACAAAAAAAAAAAGAGGGAATATTTGTGTTTTTTCATTCTTCTCTTATACGTCTCAGCAATGTTCAGTGACCATGCACAGAAACATATGAAATAGGAAGTATGCCACAAATATAATATAGTATTCTTTCATGCATATAATACACTTACGGGTGGCATATATTGCAAAACAACCTAAAGAGCAGCCAAGAATCAATGACTATGAATGTTTAAGAGCCAATAAAAAAAAAAAAAACACGTATCTCGAGCTCACAGTACCCAGAACACAGGGCCCCTCTGGCAGGAGAAGATTTAGGTTACATGTTACTATTTGTTCATTAATTCCCTAGAAAAAAATTTGTCCACCCAAAATGAGAGACAGAGACCTGCCTAGAGTACAGCTTGGCAAAGTATACGGCTATTAAACAAATAGATACAAGGCAAATAATGTCCCTGAACAAAATGTTCAGTATGGATGTTAATGTTTGCACCCCCGCCACCCCCACTCCCTCCCGTCTCCCGTTATTTTCATGATGTATTAACTCGGAACAGGAAGACATCTCTTTTTTATGGAGAAACATCATGACTAGTACTGTATGTGTTTTACCATGTTACAAACATCCGACACCTCCAAAGTGCTAATACTACATGACTCACTCTTAAAGTGTATTTGTAGAAGGTACCTGCACCTTACAAATGTTTTTGGTCCCTGTGACTATTGGATTTTAAAAATGTTGGGTTGTCATAAAAACCTGGATTAACAATAAAGTTTCATTACAGACACCTTTGATAACTATTATAGGTGTTTATTGTAATCTGCGGCTAAAGTACAGTCAATTACCAATATCCAGTTGTCCGTTTGTTACTGAGGGTCTTCTGTAAGTAGGGGACTGTCTGTATGAGATGCAAAGCCTCCACCACAGACTCCGATAAAAAGCATGGACCAAAAAGTCCTTCTGTAAAATAACACCACAACAGAAACCCAATTATAGGTAATGTGGTGTTAAGTAATAACTTCTGCCTAACCTGAAAAAAATCTACTTTGGATATACCAAACCAAAATGGGCCTTAAAGGAAACCTACAATGAGGAGTCTGCCGTCGGAAGTAGATGTGGTGGAAGATTCCTCCTCCTGCCTCTGCCCTAATATGTCATTTAATAATATGGAAACCTAATCTAACTTGTTAAAAACTTTATTTTAGTAATATGTAAATTAACTGCAGAGGCTACTGGGGCGTGTACTAGCCTGGCCGGGCACTGGGCTAAGGCTACTCCCCGCCCCAGTAGCCTCTGCAGTTAATTTACATATTACTAAAATAAAGTTTTTAACAAGTTATGTTCCAGGATTATTAAATTACAGATTAGGGCAGAGACAGTAGGTGGAATCAACCATCAGATCTATTTCTGATGGTAGATTCCTCATGGTAGGTTTCTTTTGACAAGATATTAATTCCCAGTGCTGTGGGTTTAGTCCCACCTGTGACATCCACTATTGCCACCAAGTGGACTCTACCTGTCTATTTTGCCTACAAGCACACTCGTGGGTCCGTTAACCTTTTAGAAAGGCATGACAGATTAATCACAAGTGCCACTGAATGTAATAACTATGCAAGCACATCCGTTGTGATACAGATATTCCCAATAAACCCTGCCCAAGGGACCTAGATATTGTAGACCATTGAAGAACATTATGACCTGCAAACTCTTAAAATATGCAATACTTTCTTGGATGGAATAGCATGTTATTGAATACAGTAGATACCCAGGTTGTACAGTAGATGGCAGTCCTATTTGGTAAATAATCTTAAACATTACGGCATCTACAACTTCCCATAGAATTCCATTTTACCTCTAAGAAGATGAGTGACAACTGGAAACCTTAGGTACTTTTCTTTAGTTTGATCTATTTGGGGATAAACAACCCCCATCTATAGGATTAGCTTCATGTTGGAGTCCATCAATTAGTCAGGACAGAGATAAGCTCTTGCTCTAGATTACTGAAGTCATCACGTGTGTGGTCAGCATGATGACTTTAGGGTGAAGGCAGATGACCGTGAGCTCATCATGGGGGATCCCTGAAGGAAGACCTTAAAAAGGTTACTACAGGAGAATAGGAACTCATGTTTTTGGGTCTGCTTCCTGTCGGAACTTCAATGTGGGGATTAACATAGGGTCCTCTTCATCCAATGAGTGGCCTCCTCGAACAGGGGACAATAAAGAGAAGCCACTTGGAAAGGGGAATTGATGTCCCGTGGTCTGAGGAGGTCACTCATTTTCTAAAGCCCCCATGAAATTTCCTGATAGTTATAGTCCCAAAAATGGGAAGTTCCAGAGTGGGGTAAGTATCTGTTCCTTCCATTTTCCATTCCATTTTCCAGATTCCTTAAAGAATTTCAATCAAAACAAAAAGAAATATTGGAATAATGTATAAATTAATCGATAAATAAATGAGTGCAACTTGTAATTTCCCTTCATATATCTGATCTACAGTTCCTAAACTGGGTGGGAAATAAAATTCTTCTGGCAATGTCTCCATTGAGTGTTGCCTGATTTTTCATTTCCTTGAAATTTGATTCTTGTGGGGAAACCAGAGACCCCCAATACACCATAGATCTAGCTTCTGGTTCAGTCAGGTTTCCCCGTTGTTGAGGTGAGCAAGTATTACTATGTTCTTCTTGCATCTTTTATCCAGTGTTCATTGTAATTTCTCTTCATTAATCAGGTAAATTTACTCAAAAGCAGATTTATTTTTCAAAATTTCACCCAAATGATGCACACAGAAATCCAAGTACTTGCCCCAAAACAACCCCGTTGAGATTAATAGAACTGAATTTTAGTCACAGAATTTCAGCAATGAATCGGACTCATGGGAATATACTGACATTTTTCCACAACCTACAAGTTTTTCTAACAATACTTTATGTTCTCAAAATTCTACTGTCATCGATGATTCGATGTTTGTACTATGACTTCTGCATAATTCTTTGCAGCAATTCTTAACAAAAATAGTTTGTGGTCACTTTCTCGACATTTCAACAAAATGAAATTCCATTGCGGGGCACAGCAGACTTGTACATTCTCATCTTCCCATTTCTATGGGCTTTTACTAAGGCGTTTTGACAGCAATCTCTTAATTATAATAATAATAATAATGATGTGCTGTAAAAACACTGTAAAAATTACAAATCATTCCATATTTTTGTAACCATATTTAATAGCAGGTTTCTCCTAAGCACTGACGTTCATAAATAACTGGAGACCTTGAGATGAAGAGATGAATCGTTATTTCTTGCCTCATTGTGAGAAGCGGTGGAAACTTAGGATAAGTTCACACAACAAATGTAAGGTCCACCACAGGTTTGGAAGATTGATGCTATGATCTTGGCTACAGATTTTCATTTTTCAGTGCAGTGAGTCTAGGTAATAATTAGACTTATTGTGGCTTATTTACTAAGGGTCCGCGGCCGCACTTACATCAGATTTTCCATCGTTTTTGGGATTTGCGCCGCTGTGACAGCTACTTAACTGGGGATTGTGTCGCACGTGATCAGATTGTGGCGCAGCTGCTCTGACTTTCATGTGACAGAAATAGGGGGCGGGCCGTCGGACGATCCGACTGAGCGCAGGATTTCGTTCACATTGTGTCGCAAGATCAAGCACTTACATGCACCAGGAAGAAGAAGGTGAACTCCAGCTGACCTGAGCGGGGAGCGACACATGCAAGATATCAGGTGCACGATTGTAGTGAATCACGGCAGAGTCCATTCCAGTCGGACAATGCGCGATCTCGGATCCAAAGCCGGAGCTACTGCACATGCGCAGAACGAGTGTGCAGCTCCTTGTAGCTGTGTGCTGAAGATGTCTTGGTAGGAGGATCAAAGAGGCTACTGGGGCATGGAGTAGTCGGGCCGTGTAGCCTCAGCTCAAGCTATGTAAATGAGCTTGTATGTGCACCCAGGATGATGGCCTAGCTTCCATAGCATCGCTCTACCCCCTCTGCTAACTGGCAGTGTTCCAGGCCTTTTTCCTTATTCATAGGGTCTGGTGCATGTGCAGTGCTTCTTTCTATGTGCCCGATCCTATGACTATGCCGAGTGGTGTAGGAAGGGCCGGATTAAAGGAGGGGCTCATGGGGCTCGAGCCCCGGGGCCCCCATCACTTTCACTTTTTAAGGGGCCCCCACCAGTTTCAGACAGTCAGCAAGTCAGCTCAGCTGAGTCACTGACTGTCTCTGTGTGCAATGCGCAGCGCCCCGTGGCCACCCGCAACACACATATGGGTCTAGGATGACAGCTGTGTCAGTGAGACACAGCTGCCTTAGCTGGGGGAGATCGCCGAGATCGCCATTTTCTACAGAGGACTGGCGGCTAAAGTTTACAGGGGTCTGGCAGGCTATATACTACAGGGGGCTGGCAGGCTATATACTACAGGGGGCTGGCAGGCTATATACTACAGGGGGGCTGGCAGGCTATATACCTCCAAAAACATTGTTGGAAGGGCCCCCACCAGTTTGCGCCCAGGGGCCCCCACCACCCTTAATCCGGCCCTGGGTGTAGGAAGGCGAAAGACGGCCTCAGCGGCGCCAGTTAGAGGAACACAACATACTTCTTTTACATACATCTATGAAGGGAATTCTTCACTTAGCAGTGTTGTTCCAAATTTGAAAGTTATCCGCTACCCACAGGATAAGGAATAACAAGCTGAACAGTGAGGTTAAAACTGCTGGAACTGCCACAATCAAGAGACCTGGACCCCCAGGGTTCCCTAATAAGTGGGTCCCGTTCTCACTAATTAATGGAGCGTCAGGTCAAGCATGTATCCTGTTGCTCCAATCAATAGTACTGGAGTGTTAGGAAATGCTGAGCAATGGCGCTCATGTTTCTTCAACACTATCTCGGAGCAGCAGGACACATCCCCCACCGGCCTCTCCACCAATTCTCCAGATTGCTGGGGGTCCTGTTCTTGGGATCATTGGGGGTCCCATCAGTTGAACAGCTGGTAATGACCCATCTTGGGATAATTGCAAACTTGATACAACCCCCTTAACTAGGACTGGGACTTCTATGTCTACTATATCCTGGCATGGGAAAATCTATTAATATGTACATAATGTTTATGCCTAAGTTGAGCTAAGACTGTATCCAAGTAAAGTGTAACATTTGCTATCCATATCATGCCGTTTCTTGCCTTATTACTTTACAATCACTCGACCCCTGTCCTTCACACTAAATCAGTCCCACCCCTATGACTCACTGTGCAGCCTAAATGATGGAAAAGACATCATATTAGTCGTTTCTCTCATCTGATTCATTCATGTTAAGTTTTCACTCATCGTTTCTTTTAATGAATGTAATTCCCAGGCAGCTCAGTTATGTCATGTTATCCTCGTAAATGAGATAAGCCCCGAGGGCAAGTGTATTAAGCAACAGATTTTTATTATGAATATTGTATCTCATCGGAATCAGGAAGTCTTAATGTTATATATCGCAGGAATTTTACACTTTGTCATTTATGTGGAATTTTAAAGCATAAAATTTGAGCTGACACCTTTGACAGCCGAACAATAGGATTTTAGAGCCTGGGTAATTATCAGATACTGATACTTGGGGTATCTGTCCCCTAAAGTTGTATTTTCTGATATATCCGGGACAACCTGTATGAAAGGTCAAAGGAGAATTCTGGTTGACACTTTTATGTGAAATGGAGCTTGAGATTTTACACTTTTGCTCAGCAACTCAGGTGAACAACATTCTCCGACTTTGATTTATGACAAAGTCAAGTCAACGACTGAGTCAACCAATAAGATTCTGCCTGATATACAAACTTCTATTATCCATGATAAACTATGGATAACATGTTTAGGGATTTCAAGAAGGAAATTAATTCACATAGAAAATGTATTATGTAATGTAAAAAAAATATATACCTTGTTCCTAAAAAGTTGGAAAATTAGGAAGCCCGATCTAGACCCCAATGGTCTGGGAATGTAGGAAATGGCTGAAAATACTTTGAGCATACTCTTCAAAGGAAATCTACCATCAAAATCCATCATTATAAACCAGGGACATAATGGGGCAGATTTACTTACCCGGTCCGTTCGCGATCCAGCGGCGCGTTCTCTGCGCTGGATTCAGGTCCGGCCGGGATTCATTAAGGTAGTTCCTCCGCCGTCGGAACGCACTGGAGTTCACCGGCTCGGGCTGAGTGAAGGTAAGTGCAAGCTCCGCAACAGATTTTTTGTTTTAAATGCGGCGGTTTTTCCGAATCCGTCGGGTTTTCATTCGGCCACGCCCTCGATTTCCGTCGCGTGCATGCCGGCACCGATGCGCCACAATCCGATCGCGTGCGCCAAATTCCCGGGGCAATTCAGGGGAAATCGGCGCAAATCGGAAATATTCGGGTAACACGTCGGGAAAACGCGAATCGGGGCCCTTAATAAATGACCCCCAATATGTCCCAATGTTAGGCTGTTTTTTGATGCCATAGATGGTCAGCTGACTGCTGAAGTATGAAAATAGCCTTATAGTCATTTATAGTCATATAACCATCAACGGTGCTTACATTTTTGAGGTTCAACCAGTCTACAATGCTCTTTCCACCCAATGCTATTGTATATGGAGCATGTTAGTTAGTGACCGAAAAAATCATAAATTGTGTAAAATGTTATATATCATAAATATAGGACCTCATTATTATATAATAGGATGTGGGAACATTTTAAAGTTTTTTTTTTTAATTATCAAAAAATACTCTTGTTTGTATAATGAAATGTTATACAATTTTCCAATATACTTTTTGTATCAATTCCTTGCAGCTTTCTAGATCTCTGCTTGCTGACCTTCTATAGGAAACTTATATGTTAAATTTCTGTGTGCCTGTTCATGTGATGTCACACAGGTGCACAGCTCGTTATATCACAGAGACTAATCAGAGCTGTGTCATGATAATGACATCAGCAGACAAGGAATATAATGAGCCATGCACCTGTGTGACATCACATGACCAGGGAGATAACGAGCTGTGCACCTGTGTGACATCACATGACCAGGGATATAATAAGCCATGCACCTGTGTGACATCACATAACCAGGGTTATACCGAGCAGTGCACCTGTGTGACATCACATGACCAGGGATATAATGAGCCGTGCACCTGTGTGACATCACAAGGCCGGTGATATAATGAGCAGTGCACCTGTGTGACATCACATGACCAGGGATATAATGAGCAGTGTACCTGTGTGACATCACATGACCAGAGAGTGATTTATATCCACTAAAAGAAAACAATGAAGCTTCCTATAAAATGACAGCAAGCAGAGATCTAGAAAACCGTGAGGAATTGATACAGAAAGTATATTGGAAAATTGTATAACTTTTCATCTTACAAACAATAACATTTATTTAATGAACACCCCCTTTAATAAAGCTCTTCGACTACAATAATAAGACAAGATGATTTACTTATTTTTTCCATTATGGTCTATAGAGGAAATATCTATTTGCCCAGCACTCATTCAGTTAACAATGTTTTATAGCTCAGGAGAGGAAGGGTGGGTCATTCAACTTCTATGCTCAATAATGTGTAGTATTTTTAGTTAACATAAGCTAAAAAGAGTTACAGATGTAGACCATCCCATCCAGCTCGCAACTCAATATCCCAGTATGAGGACTTGTCCTTCTCATTCAAGAGGGTTCATTCTAATCCGATAAGTTATTTATAGGGTAGAGAGTTCCGTCTTACCCACCAAACTCAGGTTTAATACAAATTAAAAATGTACCAGCTAACAACCGGATGAGTTCTCATCTATTCCTCCTGGACCTCTTATGTCCATTTTTCTCAGCTGATTGGGAAAAGGGGACTAAACTTCTGCCACATACTTTCGGTGACGACCCCCAAGAAGAAACTTGTCAGACATGATCATATCCACATGTCAGACACTTCACTTACTCAAGATCTGCCACTGAAATAGTTGCAGCACCTCCATGCACATAAGAGTCGGTAAGTTGGTTTGGATGAAACTGTATATATAATTTGATGTGGTTGACCAAGCTTAGGAAGTGGAATAAGTCAATGTGAGAAAATATGAAGAATAAATCAATGCAAAGAGTCACTAAGTGTTGATGATTAACACTTAATGAGAAAGAAGATGTGTTAAAGCCAAGAATGGGATAAGATCCAAACAATGGCCTTTAGTTTACCTATGAGCTGTAGAGGAACATGACCTAAAGTAAACAGTCTAAGAAGCATTTACACATCTAAGGTGTAGAATATTGGAACAGCTCCTATGTAAAAGAGTCAATAGAAAGTTATTGTAGTGAAGACGTGTAACAAAGCCTACAAAACTTCAGAGAGGGAAGGATAGTGTTCCAGCCTCTTCTCATGTGTTGTAGTTACTGCTTACAATATAATTATGCACCTTCATGTTAGGCCTCCTGGGTTGTTTGCTGCTCATAGGTTATGTCAGGAGGAAGTGACCGGTTGGCACATTTGTGGTGACACACAGTGCACGATGCACAATGAATGTGCACAATACAAATGTATGGGGGCTGTGAATCACGTTGTGTGTGTGAGGCCTGACTAACATACTCAGTCCTTACTCTTGGTAGCCAAGTGACTTGTCATCATAAAAAATATTCAATATTAGGCTTGGTAAACTTCTCACATAAAAAGACCTCCATGTCTTGTTGAGAAGAACCTCAGTCTGTCCAACAGATACTCTGGAAACTCTTCAAAAGACCACCTCTTTGTGAAGTCTACCTTGTTAGGCTATGTTCACATGACCGTGAATATATACGTCCCCCATAGATAGCAATGGGCGCACGGCGCCATACGGGAGTGGTACAGTGCCGCACACGTGTGGCACTGTACCGTCCCGTAGCCGGGAGTAAGATAGAACATGTCCTATCTTTCTCCGGAATACGGCGTTGTGCGCCATACATCGCTGTGGAGAGGGGAGGGTGTGAGTAGCCGTGTGCTACGGGCACATGTGTGAATGTAGCCTTATTCACATGAACGCGTGCCCACCGTACCCCCGCCCCTCTCCATTGCAATATATGGCGCACAGCGCCGTATACCGGGGACGTGAAGATAGGATGTGTCCTATCTTTTCCCCAGCTACGGAACGGTACAGTGCCGCATGTGTGCGGCATGGTAACCCTCCCGTAAGGCACAGTGCGCCCGTTGCCATCTATGGGGGATGTATATACGACGTATATACATCGGCCATATATAGGTCCCCCATGCGGCTGTGTGAATGTAGCCTAAGATTGACTAGATTTGCTATGATAAGTTTTTAGTTCTATCTTACGAACAGTCTTTGTTCTATCTTACGTACAAATTCAACTTAAGAACAAACCTACAAATTTGTGAACAGTGAGGTGGAACATCTTGCAAATAAAATACTAGACATGAAAAGATATCATTTATTAATGATATAGAGGTAGGAATTAATAGCACTGTCTATTTTTGCCGATGACATCAAGCTGTGTAGTGTAATACAGTCTATGGAGGATGGGAGTAGTAGTACAAGCTGTGTAGTGTAATACAGTCTATGGAGGATGTTCATAGACTGCAGGTGACTTGGACAAACTGAGTGGTCGTCCACTTGGCAAATGAGGTTTAATGTGGATAAATGTAAGGTTATGCACCTGGGGGCTAATAATCCACAGGCAACATTGTCCTTGGGGGAGTAAATCTGGGAGAGTCCCTTGTTGAGAAGGACCTGGGTGACTAGTATATCATAGATATACTCTAAAGCCAGTAGGATCTTGTCATGTATCAAAAGTGGTCTGGACTCTCGGGATAGAGATGTAATATTACCACTATACAAGGCATTGGTTTGGCCTCACCTGGAATATGCTGTCCAGTTCTGGGCACCGGTCCATAAAAAGGAAGCCCTGGAGCTGGAGAGGGTTCAACAAAGAGCCCAAAAATGATAAGCGGTACAGAGGGTCTTAGTTATGAGGAAAGATTAAAACAATTAGATTTCTTTAGTCAGTATATTAAAGACGACTACAAGGAGACATGATTAATTTATATAAATATATGAATGGTCCATACAAAAAATATGGAGGTAAATTGTTCCAGATTAAATCAAATCAAAAGACGAGGGGGCACTGTTTCCGTCTGGAGAAAACAAGGTTTAATCACCAGAGGCGTCAGGGTTTTTTTACTACGAGAACTGTCAATCTGTGGAATAGCCTGCCTCAGGCTCTGGTCACAGCAGGGACAGCAGAGAGCTTCAAGAAGGGTCTAAATGCCTTTTTACAAGCTTTAATCACCAGAGGTGTCAGGGCTTTTTTACTATGAGAACTGTCAATCTGTGGAATAGCCTGCCTCAGGGGCTGGTCACAGCAGGGACAGCAGAGAGCTTCAAGAAGGGTCTAGATGCCCTTTAACAGCTAAATACCATTGATGTGTTATATAGAATTGTTTCCCCTAAATCACTTCCTCATCCATTCCCTTCCCTATCTTGGTTGATCTTGATGGACAAGTGTCTTTTTTCAACTGTATAAACTATGATGAATGTTCTATCATTGTAAATTCAACATGATAAGCAATCAACCTTGGTCTTGAGAAATTGCGGTTTATTCTGAGAGTGAACAATCCTCCTTTCTTGAGCCATGACTAAGGACAGGTTGTCTGTCTGAAACGCGTAGGCATTTGTAACCATCTGTCTGAGTGGATTTTATTTCATGATGCAACTTTAAATAAAGATACTATTGGTGTTTGGAGACTGGCTGGACCGTATACTCTTTTCTTCTTCAACAATCCTTCTTTACCATAACATCTGTGGATCTGTAGAATAGCCAAGCTCAGGAACAAAAAGGAGCAGGAATAGCAGAAGGCTTAAAAAAGTCACTTCTTTACCTCAAAGTGATGGTGATACATATATGATTTTATATAGTTCTATTTCTGTACATACCTTACTCTCAGCCCGGTACCTTACCTTGTATGGTCAACTTTAACTATACTAACGATATAACCCCTAGAATTAAAGCCAGAAATAATGTTGCTTATGTTCCTGGCTGTAGTTATAGAGATGGGGCGAAAGTGCAGATTTCAGTTTTATTAAAAGAGAAGGATGACTTCAGGCAAAGAAGATTTAGTACAGGACCCAGATTAGGCCAAGTGTCTCTATGGGCCACCCCGGGCTGGCTGCCTGCTCATTACACAGGATATATATATATAACACTTCACTCAATGTGCGGTTAGTAAAGATGGCAGATGGACACTCTGTGGAATATTTTCGTGTTAGCAATTTTTTTTTTAGGTTGTCCAAGAATTGTACAGATCAGATTTCTAGACAGATTATATTTCTACCCCATTACAACTAAAGGGAAATCAGAAAAGCAGCAAATACATGAACAAAATTCTTAAGCAAACATGTGCAATGAGCCTCAGGTATTGTCCCAGAACTAATCACATTTTATGGCATGTTGCAGAAATGTTATGTCAGAGAAGCCACGAGAGGGGAAAACTCTTAGGTGGTTACATATATATGTATAAGCAGGGGTGGATTAAAACTGCCTTCACCCCTGGGCTGTGTGACAATTGTAAAAAGTCTAATATTTTATGTTTAACATTCACAGTCTGCTATAGGAGGGGAGGCTTTCTCTTCTGTAGATCAAGGACCTTCAAAGGTCCTGGAAGAGCTCTTGTAAATCGTGTATTTCAATAGCATGTATGAGGATTTTAGGACTGAAGGTCCTTCTTTTTATTATCTATAAAGGGCAATATGAAACTCAGTGAGTAGTTTGCGTGACCATGGGCCCCCTAGGTTGCTGCCCCCTGGGTTGCTGCCCAAACTATAGATACTATTATAATCTACTACTGTTCATCAGTTCCCTTATATGCATCTATTAACAGCATGATATAAGAGGAAGAAGGGAAAACCAAAAAAAAAAAACTGGGCTCATTCTTTATTTGTGAGACTTCTCCACCAGGCAGTAGTGTCATAATTTATACTGATAGTAATGAATAGCAATATCTGGGGATATGGCTCACCCTGATATATTATATGAATCATCCTCACCATATAGAAAGCAGTTGCTATAATAGAAGTATATAATAATAGCTATTGCTATATATACAATTCCCATCAACGGGAAGACTAATTCTACAGAAATAGATCTGTTCTTCATGAACAGCGCCATTCCTGTCTATAGGCTGTGCCTGGTATTACATCGGAGCTATAATTTGAGTGAATTTGATTTCTTTTAATACTATACAAAATCTATAGATTTGAGTGTCACTTTTTGTAGGAGTAAAAGAAGACGTACATTTTTGTAAGATTGTAAGACAATCTCCCTGTTAGGTTTACATTCCATGAACATACACATATCAGAGATGGAACTATGATCATTTTCTGACTATGGCACACTGCGCTGACTATGATTATACCCCCTGCCCTCTGTACATATCAGGGGGACGGATTCTGTATATGCCCAGTGTTGCGTATTCCTATTGATCTAGGCAGGTTCACCTCGTTCCAGGCTTTAGCTTATTTCCTCACCCTGATAAGGAAGCTAAACTTAGAATACCTGCCGTGCCAATGTGTCATTACCCCGACAGCGAATGATGACATCCCAGGATCATTCACTTATGGCGTGAACCAAGACTCACTAGTGGAAGTGAACCAAGGGCAAGAAGCCACCGGTAGGGAGGTACCTGCGGTCCATTATCGCCGGCCTGGGGACTATCACTAATGCACAATGTCTTATCAGCCAGGTTTCACTCTACACACTTACACCGATAACTTCTCTCTGATAACTGGAGTATAGGGAGAACATTACATAGGGAGAAAGCTCGGAAACTTTACAGTGACATCTTTGCTTGAGGGCTAAAAAAAAAAATTATCTAAACCATCAACGTTTCTAAAAAAAAATCCTAAAGCCACGCTCTAACTTTTAATCTATGTCTCTCTGGAGCGCAGCTGGAAGCACAGACTGCTGTATGTTTACTTACGTACGCATTAAAAAGTGATATATACAGCCATTCCTAATCCGTATCCATGCACAGAAGTAAACACACAACATTCAGTTTGCAGCTGCCTCATAGAGTTTACAATGATACTTCTCCAAAAGGACCACATCTCTCAGAAGACCACCCTGCTGTCCCAACTCGATTTCCTGTTCCATCATATACTATACATATGAAACGTGGTCCCTAGAAGATCACACTTAGGGATTTTCATCCAAGTCAATTTGTAAATTCCCTATTGTATTTAAATGATGCCCTATTTATGTCCCCCTCCCTCTCCCGAAGACTCTGCAGATGCCATCAGAGTAATGAACACCACTAGTAATATTTCTGCATGATATGTATACAAGATCCTCTTTGTTCTCTAATATCAGAAGCCTCTATTACATAGACATCCATAGGAATAACCTCATGTCATCAACTACTACGGTGCGTAACACATGTTACCAGCCTGTTCATACTTATTCCACTCATGTAGATGAAGATTCCAGTGATTGAGATTGAAAACAGATCATCATGTGCTCCACAGACCAATATCTGCAAAATATCCTTACGTTCAGGTCCTTAGAGGAGAAGAACATTAGGAGAAGATATGTAGGGACCCTCTCCTGGTATGGAAGTACATTATGGACAGAATATACTATATATAAACCAGCAGATAATAATGTAACATTCTGATGTACTATATTTACTATATTACAGAACTAGTAGATGCCAAAAAATGAAGCTTACCTTGATGTTGCTGAAGACCCCCATACAGCAGCTACCTATGGACCTGGCTTGGGACTTGTTATCTCTAAGCTTGACTCCCATTGTGACCTGATGAGATGCCTGAAGTACTCCAGAAGATGTGTCTAGAGAGAGATGACAGGTCCTGGGTGGAGGTCTCTGGTGGCCTTCAGAGAGGGTCTCTAGTACACTCTCCAGCGCAGGCAGCTGAGCGGAGCTTTCTCCTTCCCTCTCAGCTCAGGTGTCTGCAGAAGTTTAAGTAAAAGTGGGAGGTTTTATAAGTTTTCCACTATGACAGATTCCTTCTCTTTTTTTCTGTAAAACCTATTTTTAATACAAAAACACTTTGGCGGTGTATGTACTATGCTCTGTGGGGACCGGGGGAGTGCTAAAATGGGTCTCCTGGTGACAGGTTCCCTTTAAGACACAAAACTACGTCTGATAGCTGGAAGTGCTCTGTGATTATACATATTCTCTATATGATAAGTATACAGTCAGGGAGGCTGAGATGTAAACTCCATTTTTATAACTTTGTGATTGGAGCCTGTCTGATTATTATAAATAACAGGGGTAGGAGTTTTGTCCCCTTGTGGAGAACTCTTGCTTGGTACAGTCCTTTGATTATACATATTCTCTATATGCTAAGTATACAGTCAGGGAAGCTGAAATGTAAACATCAATTTTAGAACTGTGTGACTGGAGCCTGTCTGATTATTATAAGTAACAGGGATAGGAGTTTTGTCCCCTTGTGGAGAACTCTTGCTTGGTACAGTCCTTAAAAATAAGTAGAAAAAGTGGGACCCCATAGGGAGATTCACTAGCATCGCAATGTGATATTTAGGGTTAGATACCTTAACAAAAAGAATGGGTGAGAAGAAAATAGAATATCATAATGGAACAGATGGGATATTTTTGGGTGGAGTGCTCCTTTAATTTCTTAGTATTGATGCATAATGACACTGGTCACTTTATTAATATCATATTTCTAGTTTGGAATGTTCCGCTATTCATCCATTGTAAACATGTAGACTGTAACTATATCCCTAACACAGAACGGCCCTCTATATCTATCAAGAATTCCAAGCAGGGAGCTTCATCATCATCATCATCACTATACTACAGCTGTGGCAGTGAAGAATCTGTGCAGCCACGCTAAGACGTGGTCAGTGCTCTGGTCGCCCGCTAGTCGTACATCTCTCGCCGCGTGAGCTCCACGGAGGAAAGATTGATGTCATTGAGAATCTGCACTTTGGTTATTATGGCAAAATGTTTCATACGGTGCCGGTACTGGATGATCTTACTGTCATCTATATAAACCTGGAAATTCTCTCTGTCTGAGAAGATTTCAATCTAGAAGAAAAGATAGAAATTAGTGTCATGTCAGATGAAATTGTATGAATAGAGAACCTGTCATGCAAATTAACCCACCCAAAATAAAGGTTTCATTAAAAACTATGATCACAAAACATTGCCCTTATCCCTAAATAGTTCCTTCCCATGGCTGCAATGTTACAAAATCAGTTTGTAAACTTATATGCAACTCACCTGATGTGAGTCCATCACACTAAGTAAGTCCTGCATAGTAAATTTCACTTGCATTGCCTCCTTGTTCCTGATTGACAGGCTATGATATACTGCTATATGGCTATGTATGTTGGGCTCTTAAAGTCATGTGACGAGGATGACATCATCATAGGTCCTGTGACATCTGCAAGATCTCACCGATGTATGTATCTGATCACATGAAATCACAGCAGCCTCCATGGCGGATGGGGAGGAGTGGAAATCCATTGAGGCTGCAGTGATTTCATGTGATTAGATATATGCATGATGCACAGTTTGTTAATGTTAGGAGGCTAAAAGATCTGCGATGATGTCTCTCTGGTCACATGACATGCTGAGAAGAGACATGGGGAGCAGGCCAAGCCTTCACTTTAAACTTAAAGGGGTATTCAGATATTTGACCGTATTTATTCGCAACACGGTCTGTTTCTATTATTATCAATGCTGATACATAAAGCAAGGACTTCCTTCAGTCTATTCTTACCTGGAAAGGCTCATTGGCTTCCATAGGAAATGTATCCGTACGTTCCTCCTGACCCCAGTGGCTTGACAAGAAGGAATTGCAGATAATGCTTCCCTCAGAAAAACGAGGATTAAAATGGAAAGCAATCTGGTCCCCGGAGTCCGAGAGGAAGTTGATTTCAAAGCTGTGCAGAAAAGGAAAGGTAAAAATCTGCATGGAGAGTATGTGTATTACTGCACCCATCATAAGGTCTCTCCTTATGTCCACTTTCTACACCACCTTACACAATAATAGCTGCATAGTTTATCCAGCCATGGGAGAGAATACCCTTATATAAAAATTTTGTGTACCTTACACCACCACTAGGAGGAGCTCAGGAGTTTTTGCATATATAGAACTATACTGTAAGATCCTTAGCTCCCCCTTGTGTCAAAATGTTACAATTTTCCCACAACTAGGCAATTTTTTGGAGCTCTGCAAAGTTCACAGATAATATTTTTATAATTACTGTAGAGCTTACTTTTACACAGCATAGAGATAAAATATGGGGTCACCACTGGTAGGAGGTCGATACAGAATTTTGTATGTAATATATAGAAAGGAAGATCCAGAGACAGGAGAGGAGATGTACAATTTGTGCAAGGGGTGCAATATATTTTTTTTATGTAACAATGTCAATATAAACTTAATCCTGTTTGGAAAAGCGCCCTCTAGTGGCAGCTGTAGTCAGCAGGAATGTTATTATTTAACTTCACAAAGGGATTTGCAACTATGTAACTGATATATGACACTTGAAGGGATACACCATAACATGTCATTTAGAGTCAGATTTGCTTTGAGGAGACACTGATATGGTGAAGAGCTTACTATCTATGACCTGTGGGGTGTAGAATGTAATCTTACTCATTCTCAGTAGAACTTGTCTCTCCCTTTATGATCAGGCTCCATCCAGGACACAGTCCATGAGGACAGGAGGCTTCAAACTACAGAGAAAAGAAGGATTCAACATTAAAACTATGGCAGATAGGATTTTAATGCTGTAGGAGATGCAACCTGTGCAAAACAGTGCCACCCTTCTCTTAAGGTTTTGTCTGGTATTACAGTGTTAACTCAAATCGGAGCTAAACTGTAATATTTGCCAAAATGTCTGCAATAACATTGTAATAAAGATACAAAGCAAGTAAGTTTGAAAGTTCTTTCATGCTAACAGGGAGGAAAATGAAAAAGTTATAGATATTTATCAAACTCGGGTGCTCAGGTGAGATCTTTCTATTTTAGGATTTTGACGAATGCAGCGTGAAATCTGTGTTAGGACCGCGGGGTTTCTGCGCCCTCCTTCCTAGCATGACAGTGATATGGTTGATCAGACAACACAAGGTTTGGAAATAAAGTATCGGGCGGCCGGGGAGTCGATTCTTTTCCCTATTCTGCCACATAGAAATGCAGCACCTGTGAACTGCCGCCACCTCGCTGCCGCCCAAGGCAACCAAGTGTTTCAAATCCACAGTCAGCAGCCGCCCCGACCCTCCGCACATAAAAACTTTGATTTTCAGAAGCTCCTACTGTGAAATCTCAGGAATGTGCTGATGTTTTATAGTTTTCAGGGTCCTTCCTTTTATTCGGTTATGAGAGATAGTGTTTGAGATCAAAACTGTTCCAGTTGCTCATGGCAGCCAATTAGAGCTCAGCTTCCTTTTATAATCTGCTGTGGGAAAATGAAAGCTGAGCTCTGATTGGCTGCCATGAGCAACTAGAACAGTTTTGCTCTGACACTTCTGATAAAATCTCCCCTGTTCCCAAGTTATGTGTTTATCTACTGCGCCCCCTCCAAAATATATATATATATTCATATTAGAGACAGCTGTATCTAAAGTTAGAAACTTAGATACAGAAGCTCAGCTCTATGTACAGTGGATACCTCTATAATGACAGCTTAGATACAGCAGCTCAGCTCTATGTATTGTGGATACCTGTATAGTGGCAGCTTTGATACAGCAGTTCAGTGCTCTGTATGGTTTATCTCTCTCCAATGGCAGCTTAGATACAGCAGCTTATCTCTATATATAGTAGATATCTCTATAATGGCAGCTTAGATACAGCAGCTATGCTTTTTATATAGTAGATACCTGTATAACGACAGCTAAGATAGAGCAGCTCTGTTCTGTGTATGCTTGATCCCTCTATCGTGGCAGCTTAGATATAGTAGCTCAGCTCTATATATGGTTGATCCGTCTATAATGGCAGCCTAGATACACCATCTCAGCTCTATATACGGTATATACCTCTATAATGGCAACTTAGATACAGCAGCTCAGCTCTATGTATGGTAGATACCGGTATAATGGCAACTTAGATACAGCAGCTCAGCTCTATGTATGGTAGATACCGGTATAATGGCAGCTTGGATACAGCAGTTCATTTCTGTGTAAAGGTTAATCCCTCTATAATGGCAGCTTAGATACAGCAGCTTATATCCCTACATAGTAGATATCTCTATAATGGCTGCTTAGATACAGCAGCTCAGTTCTGTCTGTGCTTTATTCCTCTATAATGGCAGCTTATATACAGCATCTCTGTTCTATATATGGGTCACCCCTCGATAATGAAAGCTTAGATAAAACAAGTCTGTGTATGGTTGATCCCTCTATCATGGGAGCTTAGATACAGCAGCTCCGGTGTGTGTACGGTAGATACTTCTATAATGGCAGCTTAGATACATCAGCTTAGCTCTATGTATGGAATGGATTCCTCTATACAATGGGGGATAAAACTTTACTAAACCATTGCTAACTTCCGCCACTTGTGATGTGGCTCTTCTCCTCCGCTGGTACCGGCCAGCGCCTTGTTACACTAAGCATGGCGTTTTGAACCAGTTTTTGGTCCGTTTTTAAGCTGTCCAAAACGTATCCGTTTTTGACAGGTTTTACCAATTATCTTAATTAAAAACGGTAAAAAACTGATGCGTTTTTTAACGGACTGCTTAAAAACAGACCAAAAACGGGTTCAAAATGCCACATGTGGCATCACCCTTAGAGGATGTGGGTCCTCTTTGCCTTTCCACGGTTGCCCCAACATTGCATCCTCATGCTGCATGGGAACCCCCTGGTTTCCCTGTCTGTGGATGTTTTCCAAGTAAAGAAAAAAACTGAAAAAAAAAAAATTATAAAGATTTTAATATTTGATCATAACTTACCTTCAATGCCATGTTCAATAACGTTCATCAGATTTGCAGGGCAGGACAAATGGTGGCCCCTCATATACCATCGGGTGCATCAGTCGGTCACGTGCTGGAGATTAACATGGACACAATAGTAAGTGATTGTGCTGAGATGACAGCACATCACAGTATGGTGAGAGGACGCCTAGGACTCATCTCGCCTGATGCTCTGGCATTAGCGCTGCCAGTAACTTTCAGCGTGTGAGACATTCCTAACAAGTCCCGGATTAGGTGATGTCACATTGTGATTTTAGCTCTAATAAAACTGCTGCTATCAGCATTTACCATAGAGATAGCAGAGGGTATTAGATTACTCTGCTACTGCACAGTCTTATACAGAACACCCGACTTACAGACGACCCCTAGTTACAAACAGACCTCTGGATATTGGTAATTTACTGTACTTTAGTCCTAAACTACAATAAACAGCTGTAACAGCTATCAGAGGTGTCTGTAATGAAGCTTTATTGTTAATCCTGGTTCTTATGACAATCCAACATTTTTTAAATCTAATTGTCACAGAGACCAAAAAAATTTTGACTGGGGTTACAATAGTAAAGTATACGGTTCCGACTTACATACAAATTTAACTTAAGAACAAACCTACAGAACCTATCTTGTATGTAACTCGGGGACTGCTAGTAATGCTCTGGAATAATATATAGTCATAGACCGGTTCATAAATGTGTAATTTTGTTATACTTACTTTTAATGTATTTTAATAACATTGAATATAACATTATTTGTTGATCGGTTTCTTATTATATCCTTACAGGGATAAGAGCCACATTTGTCTTATACAGCACCCCTCAATCCCTGCATAGACTAAAAAAAGTTAAATTGTAGCTACAGTAGTCACCACTAGAGTGAGCTCAGGAGCTTACTGCATACTTCTTTATTATTGAGTTTATTTTTTAGCATAAGAAAGCTCATAGCCCCCTCTAGTGGTGGCTGCTGGTAGCAACAATTTTACTTTTTACATCTCTGAAGGAGATTTGGAACTCTGTATCAGAAAACTATTAAAATGTGTCTATTTATAAGTATATTCATTGTAACAGCAATGAGCTATAAAAGATGATAATGACACCTTATAACATTAACAGAGCATTATAACATTTGACATGCTTAGATCTGCCGTGCGCTTTCCAGCATGGCCTTACAATAAGTCAGTCTCTGTCGCTTCCTGATGGTCCAGATAACAGGTACGTCCTCGTTGAGCCCTCTATAAACCACGTCAGCTCTGTTCTCCATTGAGTAAAAAAGATGTGGAAGAACAGGTAGCAATAACTTACTGCTTAAAATGCCACGTTGGCACTTCACGGTAAAAAAGTGGATTTTGGTTGTAGTTTGGGCACTCTGTCTCTAAAAGTTTCGCCATCACTGACCTATAGCATGTGCCAGGTTTGGGCTAAAGCACAGTTCTGCTACATGCTAGACCTGGCGTAGAAATAAGCGGCAATTGTGCCCACGCTGGACACTACTGGTAGATCTGGCGGGTGCATAATCCAGTGCATGATACAACCCCCCATAGTTACCCCAATCTTGGGGACAGACTCTAAGCTGCTTTTTGCAGTTACCTTTCCCTCTGTCCAACAGGTGGTGCTGCTGAGTAGTATTCCGCCTCTTTTCCTTACTAGGAGATTTTAATTAGGCCTAACGGTGGTCCTATTAGGACATGCTGGGAGTTATAGTTACACACCAGATGGAGAGCAAATGTTGCAGACCACTGCATTAAATCCATAAATTGTATCCATACTCTATGAATAACTCCCAACACTCGGGATTGGCTGTAGAGGAGCAGGGGGTGTCACTAAGCCCAGTGATGGGTGTTTTCATATATTTGAAAAGGTCACATGGAGGAGTGGTTTCCCAAGGGAAGGGGGGGCTGCTCCTTTCCAGCCCCTCCCAATAGGCAACTGCCTAGTCACACACCAGATGCTAATGAAAGGTACAATATAAAATACCTTTTTTTTCTGTAAAACCTATTTTTTATACAAAAACACTTTGGCAGTGTATGTACTATGCTCTGTGGGGACTGGGGGAGCACTAAAAATGGGTGTCCTGGTGACAGGTTCCCTTTAATGGTATCCTGTGGTATCCTAGGCAATAGGCATCACACAGCAGATGCTAATGAAAGGTACAATATAACATCTTTTTTTCTGTAAAACCTATTTTTAATACAAAAACACTTTGGCGGTGTATGTACTATGCTCTGTGGGGACCGGGGGAGTGCTAAAATGGGTCTCCTGGTGACAGGTTCCCTTTAAGACACAAAACTACGTCTGATAGCTGGAAGTGCTCTGTGATTATACATATTCTCTATATGATAAGTATACAGTCAGGGAGGCTGAGATGTAAACTCCATTTTTATAACTTTGTGATTGGAGCCTGTCTGATTATTATAAATAACAGGGGTAGGAGTTTTGTCCCCTTGTGGAGAACTCTTGCTTGGTACAGTCCTTAAATAAATAAAATAAGTAGAAAAAGTGGGACCCCATAGGGAGATTCACTAGCATTGCAATGTGATATTTAGGGTTAGATACCTTAACAAAAAGAACAGGTGAGAAGAAAATAGAATATCATAATGGAACAGATGGGATATTTTTGGGTGGAGTGCTCCTTTAATTTCTTAGTTTATTATGAAGTATTGATGCATAATGACACTGGTCACTTTATTAATATCATATTTCTCTCGAATAACGAGTACCCGAGCATTTTAGTGTTCGCTCATCTCTAGTCACTTCTAATAAATCTCCAGAAAGTATTAGCATACATAACCAGGAGACCCATTAACATCTTCTTGTCCCACTATATTAGATAATGGGGGGGGGGGGGTTAAGAATATGTCTCAGGTTCCGCCATGCTCTAGCTGGAAAACACTTGTCTATTGCTGCTCCAGATTTATCACTGTGATGATGAATTCTGGTGCAGCATAAGACTGTCGGTTTCCCGGCGTGTTACCCGAATATTGCCGATTTGCGCTGATGTTCCCTGTATTGCCCCAGGATTTTGGCGCACACGATCGGATTGTGTCGCATCGACGCCGGGATGAACGCGACGGAAATCGGGGGGCGTGGCCGAGCGAAAACCCGACGGATTCGGAAAAAACACCGCATTTAAAACAATAAAATTGTCGCTTGGGACGCGCTTACCTTCACTTGGTCCGGCTCGGTGAAGTTGAGTGCGTTCAGATGCTTTTCAGCGCAGCAGCGCCACCTGGTGGACGGCGGAGGAACTACCTTGATGAATCCCGGCCGGACCCGATTCCAGCGCAGAGAACGCGCCGCTGGATCGCGAACGGGCCGGGTAAGTAAATCTGCCCCAATGGTTCGAACATTGCACTTCATGGCTAGATACAAGATGGAAGTCACTGAGAATCATTAGTCTGGAGGTGACCCCATTGTGACCCTGAGTTGACCATTTGCACTTAGGAATGATGGGATAAGACAACTGCATTCTTATGTGTCACCAAATTGTGACCCTCCCTGTCCCCTGCCCTTAGGCATATGGACAATTATTAGTAGATAAGCCATTATTATGTAAGGATGTGATATATCTTATCCTTAATGACAAAATCCTGCGTCCGTTTTGTGGTTTGTGGTAGGGTGGGTGTACAGTTTCTGTAGTATCTGGATGTGGCATAGTTATTGGGACAATTTTAGGAACAATTATTGTTTCGACCACTTACCCCACAGTGAGATAATAGCCATAGTCACATGGCCATAGTCACCCCTATGTATGGTGCCCAGTGGCTTCACAATTTGACAAGTGAGACCCACTGGGTGCCAAGGATGAGAGTAGGGCTAGGTGTATGTGACGTGGCCACACAACCTGGTGGCATCTTCTAAATTCCCCTCAACCAACCAACATAGGCCCAGTCATTCTAGGGGTGCACCCTCCATTAATAGACCACAGTAGACTCCACTTTAGGTTGTCTGGGGCTAAATCTCTGGGGCCCATGCTCTGGTGATATGTTGGTTGGCCAGTCCGATACTGATTGGGTATATGAGAATAGACTCCAGTGTGTGACTATCCCCTAGTGTGGTGGGTAGGTAGCACCCATTATACCTTGGCACCTAGTGGCTCTGTGTCAAATTCATTTACTACACAGGGTGTTTTTCTTTCCAAAATGTTTTTGTCCTCCTACCTTCTTACAAAGGTCGTCTTTGGGGGTTTTATTGATTTTAATACCATAATGCTAAGAAGGAAAAGAGAACTAGAAAACGTTGCAGCTTCTGGATCCTGTCCAGATATCTCCCACCGGAAGACAATGGTGCAGATTTACTTACCCGGTCCATTCGCGATCCAGCGGCGCGTTCTGTGCGGAGGATTCGGGTCTTCCGGCGATTCACTATGGCAGTTCCTCCGACGTCCACCAGGTGTCACTGCTGCGCAGAAGTCCATCGAGATGCACTGAAATTCACCATGCCGGGCCGAGTGCAGGTAAGTGTGTGTCAAGCGACACTTTTTTTTAAAAAAAAAATGCGGTTTCTCCGAATCCGTCGTGTTTTCGTTCGGCCACGCCCCCCGATTTCCATCTTGTGCATGCCGGCGCCAATGCGCCACAATCCGATCGCGTGCGGCAAAAACCCGGGCCAATTCATTGAAAATCGACGCAAAACGGAAAAATTCGGGTAGCACCATCCATGGTGAGAGAAAGTGTAAATAGCACCATCCATGGTGGTTTGTGGTAGTGCAAGGGATTCATATAAATTTCTCTACTCGTCTGTAACAGATCAGGGATTCATGTTGGTTGTTGGCATCACTGATGGTGTAGGGCAGTACCTTAGTTAATTACATCACCTTTCAGACATTTAATACAGTAAAGGGTTAAATGTTTGCATCCCTTAGGTAGAATTAATTGTACCGTGTCTGGTAATATTTGGTAGTAAAATTAGAATTTTATAATTATAATTGCACACCTGGTGATCTAGGGCAGTATAGGAGGTTTGCATTTAAAGGGGTTCTCCCAAGATTGAAAAACATGGATGCTTTCTTCCAAAAACAGCACCACACCTGACCATGGGTACTGTGTAGTATTGCAACTAAACTCCATTCATTTCTATATAGCTGAGCGTCAATACGTGCACACACCATGGTCAGGTGTGGCGCTGTTTTTGGAAGAAAGCTGCCGTGTTTCTTAACCTCAGGAGAACCCCTTTAAGCCATAGCCACTGTCACTTTACTTGGTAGACTAAGGGTAAAGTGTTGAAACCAAAATGGCTATGATAAGGAGAGCTTATTGACAATATCTATGGTGGTCTGGGGCAGATGAAAGCTAAATGTTATGACAATGTAAGGGTTAATCCTTGGAGGTCTTGGCTATGTTATAAAACTAAAGCATCATAATATCACTAAATGTAGTCACTACTCTTAAAGGGGTCATCCGGGATTAGAAAAAGGCTCCAGAAACAGCACTACATATTCCATAGAATATAGCTGCAATACCAGACACAACCAAGGGAAATGAGTGGCGCTGTTTCTAGTAATTTTGTAATTGTGTAAAACATCGTCTCTTGCAAACCTGTGGCTGTCAGTAAAAGAAAGAGAGTATATGATATTTATGTATACAGTGTGTAATTGTATACATGAGAATGTAACAATATTACAGGATTAGTCCTATGTATAATTAAAATCACTGATTAATTATTAATGACCTTCCTTCTTTCTCACATAAGGCTATTTCTTTGCGTCTGCGTTACGGTTAGGGCCTCAGGTGCTGGAGATTGTATAGACAGTGACAGAGATTGTAATGACATAAGTAGACCTCTAGGGGGCACTACAGCAAAGGGAATAGGGTTACTCTTAAATAAGAAGGGTTCTCCTTGCGTGAACCTGTGATACACGACATCTGATGTGACTCATCATCACAAACAGAAAACATTTTATTTCTGGTGAGTGAACTCAGCCTCCTGCCATGTTGTCTGCAGCGAAAAAACCTGCAGATTAAGCAAAAAAAAAAAAAAGATCAATAAATAAAAAATTTCTAAAATTTCTAACCAATTAAAGTCAAATCACTCCAAATGGAACCATCCCTTTAAATTCCATTTGCTCCCTTTGTTTATGCGTCCTTCACCCACTTCATGGAGAACCTATTCGCCATATGCTGGTGTCTGCCGGAAACCTCATTACCTCGGCGCCTCCCCTAGTAGGAGCAGAACCCACAGTGTGACCTGAGCGAGCGACAGATGGAAAAATGCTTTTAATGCATAAACTAGTCTTTGTGGTGAGAGGAAGAGACGACTGGTTGAGCCTGGGAAAGGTCACCATCACATATGTCATGTCCAAGGTCCAGGGCTGGATGCGTATAGCCAGGTACAATACTGTACAGCATATGCCAGCACTGTTAGTATTCATTAATAATGTCTATGCCAAAAAATTTCCTAAAATTTCAATTTTTCTAATTATCCCCTTAGAGAGGTTCCCACTGAAGACAACTGCACTTCTTGAGAGGGTCCCTTGACAATGATATTATCTGGAACTTCCATCAATTATTTGGAGAAATCTATCAGTAAGTATTCAATATCCCTGCAGCGCACCCACAGGTGAAATGAAGTATTACGCTATGTCCATTTGGATGAATAGGTTATTTGTATATTGCAGGACATGTCAGGTCTTCCAGAGCAAGAGACACTCTTCGTAGCTACTGATCAGTCCAAAAAATGAGGACCTCATATAATATCTCTAAATTCCCTAGTAGGGTATAACACCAGAATCAGAACACTATCTAATTGGGGGAGATTTATCAGAAGTGTCATAGAGCAGAACTGTTCTAGTTGCCTATGGAAAACCAATCTGAGCTCAGCTTTCATTTTCCCATAGCTGTTTATAAAATGAAAGATGAGTTCTGATTGGTTTCCATGGGCAACTAAAACAGTTTTGATAAATCTCCCCCAGATATTTGCATTTATAACACATCAAACTAATTTTTTCTGTTTAGATCTACTGTTTCTATTAGAGATAAGCGGCTCTGGAGATGTCTGGTGCCTACTTCTCACCCTCTCTATTTGATCTGTTGGCATTAATATCCTTAACGTGCATTATTGTACATCTATGTCTTGACAGCACTTTCTTTGCTTTCTTCCAGGAAGTGCTGGTTCCTTCTGAGTCTCCTAAGAAAGGAAGCTGCTGAATGTACAAGAGAATTGTCAAAATGAAGTGTAAAACCACAAAAACTGATAGAGATCTAGATTTATCTAAAACTACAATTCCAGAAATGTAAAAATTCATTGGGGGGGAGGCGGGCATTGGTGTGAACACACTCTCCATAATGCTCAAGGTGATTAGTCTGTGAAGTAGGAAAAGTAGGAAAAATAACTCTTGAAACGGTTAAAATTAAGAACAACATACAAAAGAGAAAAGAAGTTAAGTATGATATATAAGTTTATTTGATATGAAGTGGGGTTTCTGAGGAAATCATGACAGGACTCTTAATTACCTTGCCCACACATAGTGATTGACAGTGAGAGTTCTGATTACTCCTCCCACACACAGTGATTGATATTGGAGATTCCTAAAGTGATTTGAAAGGGAGAGTTCTGTTAACCCCGCCCACACACAGTGATTGACAGAAAGAGTCCTGATTACCCAGCCCACACATAGTGATTGACAGTGAGAGTCCTGATTACCCCGCCCACACATAGTGATTGACAGTGAGAGTCCTAATTACTCCGCCCACAGATAGTGATTGACAGTGAGAGTTCTGATTACTCCTCCCACACACAGTGATTGATATTGAGAGTCCTGAATACACCGCCAACACACTGTGATTGAAAGGGAGAGTTCTGATAGCTCCACCCACACAGTGATTGACAGTGAGAATTCTGATTACCCCACCCACACACAGGGATTGACAGTGAGAATCCTAATTACTCCGCTCACACTCAGTGATTGAAAGTGAGAGTTCTGATTACTCCACCCACACACATTGATTGACAGTAAGAGTCCTGATTACCCCACCCACACACTGTGATTAACAGAGAGAGTCCTGATTACCCCACCTACACACAGTGATTGACAGTGAGAGTCCTGATTACCCCTCCCACACACAGTGATTGACAGTGAGAGTCCTGATTACCCCGCCCACACACAGTGATTGACAGAAAGAGTCCTGATTACCCCAATGTCAAGGGAATTGTCAAAATAAAGTGTAAAACAACAAAACTGATAGAGATCTAGATTTATCTAAACTACAATTCCAGAAATGTAAAAATTTGTGGGGGGGGGGGGGAGGGGGGAATTGATGTGAACACACTCTCTATAATGCTCAATGTTGATTAGTAATACTCTGTGAGTAGGAAAAGTAGAAAAATTGACTCTTGAAAAGGTTAAAATTAAGAACAACATACAAAAGATAAGAGAATTTAAGTATGATATATAAGTTATTTCATTTGAAGTGGAGTTTCTGAGGAAATCATGACGGGACTCTAATTACCTTGCCCACACATAGTGATTGACGTGAGAGTTCTGATTACTCCTCCCCACACAGTGATTGAATATTGAGAGTCCTAAGTGATTGAAGGGAGAGTTCTGATTAACCCCCCCACACAAAGTGATTGTAAGGGAGAGTCCTGATTACTCCACACACAGTAATTGATAATGAGAGTCCTATTACTACTCCGCCCACACATAGTGATTGACAGTGAGAGTTCTGATTACATCTCCAAAACACAGTGATTGATATTGAGAGTCCTGATTCACCCCCCCACCACACAGTGATTGAAAGGGAGATTCTGATTACCCCGCCCCCCACACAGTGATTGTAAGGGAGGTCCTGATTACTCCGCCCACCACAGTGATTGACAGTGAGAGGTCTGATAGCTCCCACCCACACAGTGATAACAGTGAGAATTCGATTACCTGGCCGAGCGAAAACCCACCTGATTCGGAAAAACTGCCCACTTTAAAACAATAAAGTGTCGCTTGGGACGCACTTACCTTCACTGGTTCGGCTCGTGAGTTGAGGCGTTCAGATGCTTTTCAGCGCAGCACCGCCACCTGGTGGACCGCTGAGTTAACTACTACCTTGATGAATCCCGCCGGACCCCATTCCAGCGCAGAAACGCGCCGCTGGATCGCGAACGGGCCGGGAAAAGTAATCTGCCCCAATGGTTTCTAACATTGCAACTTCATGGCTAGATACAAGATGGAAGTCACTGAGAATCATTATTCCTGGAAGGTGACCCCATGTGGGACCCCTGAGTTGACCATTTGCACTTAGGAATGATTGGATAAGACAACTGCATTCTGATGTGTTCACCAAATTGTGACCCTCCCCTGTCCCTGCCCCTTAGGCATATGGAACAATTATTAGTAGATAAGAAGCCTTATTATGTAAGGATGTGAATATATCTTATCCTTTATGACAAAATCCTGCGTCCCGTTTTGTGGTTGTTGGGGTGGGTGGGTGTACATTTTCTGTAGTATATGGATGTTGCATAGTTTTATTGGGACAATTTTTAGGAACAAATTATTGGTTTTAGACCCACTTACCCCACGTGAGATAATAGCCATGTCACATTGCCATAGTCCAACCCCTATGTATGGTGCCCAGTGGGCTTCACAATTTACAAGTGATAGCCCACTTGTTGCCCAAGGATGAAAGAGTAGGGCTAGGTGTATGTGACGTGGCCCAACAACTGGTGGCAATCCTTCTAAATTCCCGCTCAACCCCCAAACCAACATCGGCCCAGTCATTCTAAGGGGTTGCACCCTCCTTTAATAACCCCAAGACTCCCATTTAGGTTGTCTGGGGCTGGCTAGATCCTCTGGGGCCCATGCCTCTGGTGATATTGTTGGTTTGGCCTGTCCGATAACTGATGGGTTATATGAGGATAACTTCTAGTGTTGACTCAAATATAAACTATACAAATAAAATAACTATAATCCCTTCCACACCAAAACTATTTGTTGTGACTAACTCCTCTCCCCCCTTCTTTTTTTCCTCCCACTCCATAACTCCCCTTATTCCCCCCGGGGTCCCCCTCGCAGCTGGGGCACACGGCCTAAACCTCAATCTAAGAGCGCTCTAAGAGGCGTATGTAGACAAGGGAGTCCTCTTTTTTTCCTCCAGGTCTAGTCTCGTGACAAAACGGCATCTTGGGCCGGCAGCCCGAGCCCATACCATCCGGGGCGGCTGGACGCGTCTAACGCCTGGCATGCTTTTCACCTCAGAGCTTTCCTCACGCATCTCCCGTCACCAACCATTCCCTCGCGCGTCCCTCCCCCTCCAATCCGATAGCCTCCGCCCAACGTCCATTTTGTATTCCTCAATCCCTAAGGTCAACTTCATTCCTCTGCATCTCCCACGCCCCTACCGCCACTCGAATGGCAGAAAAGAGTGTAGCCAGCAGGAGGGGGGTAAAAAGGGGAAAAGAGACAGAGGCAGTGCGTTAGGAATCATTTTTTTTTTTCTTTCATCCCCCCTATATACCTTGCACCTAGTGGCTCTTGTGTCAAATTCATTTACTACACATGGTTTTGTTTGTTCTTCCAAATGTTTTTTGCCTCCTAGACTGCTACACAGGTGCGTCCTTTGGGGGTGGTTATTGATTTTGGTAATACCATAATGCTAAGAAGGAATTAGAGATAGAAACGTGCAAGCGTCTTCGTGGATCCTGGGTCAGGGGGATATCTCCTCCGTCGGAAGACAAGGGCAGATTTACTTCCCCGAGGTCCCTTTGGAAGATTCGGGTCTTGTCCGCAAGGTTCACTATGGCAGTTGTTGTGGTGCGCTCCCGACGTCCACCAGGGGTTGGTGGCACCTTGCTGCGCTGAAGTCCATGAAGGTGCACTGAAAGTTAGCCAGTTGGGGGGAGCCACGTGGGGTGTGTCCCAGCGGTTGCAAGGTTAAGAGTGCGTGTCCAGAGGTCTTGGGTGCTGGAGTGCTGTTGGGTGTTGGTGGTTTGTTGGTTTAAGATGCGGCGGTTGCGTCGGAAGTGCCTTGGTTGGTGGTCGTTCGTGACGGCCTACTCGGCCCCCGCCCGATTTCCGGCGCCTGCATGCCGGCGCCGATGGAGCACAATCCGATCGCGTGCGCCAAAAACCCGGGCCAATTCAGGGAAAATCGACGCAAAACGGAAAAATTCAGGTAAATCGCCGTAAAAACCCGATTCGGGCCCTTAATAAATGACCCTCAATATTCCCATTTTACAGGTAGTAAGTGGAATGTTGGGGGACTCCTAAACCTGGGAATACAAAATCTAGAATGAAATAATTACCTTGTTTATGGCAGATCCAGAGAAGCAAAGATCATCCCCAACTTTACTGATGGAGGTCATGCTTATTCTGGTGGTCTGCTGGCAGAGATAGGCTACTGCTATGATCCTTAGTGCTACAAGGAAGACTTTTATCACATCCACCTTGTGTTCAACGGGAGAGAAAGTGTAAATAGCACCATCCATGGTGTTTGTGGTATGCAAGGATTCATATAAATTTCTCTACTACGCTATAACAGATAGGATTCATGTTGGTTGTTTGGCATCACTGATGGTGTAGGGCAGTACCCTTAGTTAATTAACATCACCTTTCAGACATTTATACAGTAAAGGGGTTAAATGTTTGCATCCCTTAGTTAGAATTAATTGTACCGTGTCTGGTAATATTTGATAGTAAAATTAGAATTTTATAATATAATTGCACACCTGGTGATCTAGGGCATTATAGCAGTTGCATTTAAAGGGTTTCTCCCAAGATTGAAAAAACATGCTGCTTTCTTCCCAAAACAGCACCACACCTGACCATGGGTACTGTGTATTATTGCAACTAACTCCATTCATTTCTATACCAGCTGAGCGTCAATATGTGCACACACCATGGTCAGGTGTGGGCGCTGTTTTTGGAAGAAAGCTGCCATGTTTTTCTTAACCTCAGGAACCCCTTAAGCCCATAGCCACTGTCACTTTACTTGGTAGACTAAGGGTAAGTGTTAAAACCAAAATGGCTATGATAAGAGAGCTTATTGACAATATCTATGGTGGTCTAGGGCAGATGAAAGCTAATGTTATGACAACGTAAGGGTTAATCCGTGGAGTCTTGCTATGTTATAAACTAAAACATCATAATATCAACTAATGTAGTCCCTACTCTTAAAGGGGGTCATCCGGATTAGAAAAAGGCTCCAAAACAGCACTACATCTTCCATAGAAATATACTGAATACCACACAACCAAGGGAAATGATGGCGCTGTTTCTAGTAATTTTTGTAATTGTGTAAACAATCGTCTCTTGCAAACCTTGTGGCTGTCAGAAAAGAAAGAGAGTAATGATATTTATGTATACAGTGTGTAATTGTATACATGAGAATGTAACAATATTACAGGATTAGTCCTATGTATAATTAAAATCACTGATTAATTATTAATGACCTTCCTTCTTTCCACATAAGGCTATTTCTTTGCGTCTGCGTTTACGGTTAGGGCCTCAGGTGCTGGAGATTGTATAGACAGTGACAGAGATTGTAATGACATAAGTAACCTCTAGGGGGCACTACAGCAAAGGGAATAGGGTTACTCTTAAATAGAAGGGTTCTCCTTGCGTGAACCTGGTGATACACGACATCTGATGTGACTCATCATCACAAACAAAAACATTTTATTTCTGGTGAGTAACTCGCCTCTTGCCATGTTGTCTGCAAGCGAAAAACCTGCAGATTAAGCAAAAAAAAAAAAAAGACAATAATTAAAAAATTTATTTCTAAAAAATTCTAACAATTAAGTCAAATCACTCCAAATGGAACCATCCCTTTAAATCCCATTTGCTCCCTTTGTTTATGCGTCCTTCACCCACTTCATGGAGAAACCTATTCGCCATATGCTGGTGTCTGCCGGAAACCTCATTACCTCGGCGCCTCTCCTAGTAGGAGCAGAACCCACAATGTGACCTGAGCGAGCGACAATGGAAAATGCTTTAAAATGCATAAACTAGTCTTTGTGGTGAGAGGAAGAGACGACTGGTTGAGCCTGGGAAAGGTCACCATCACATATGTCATGTCCAAGGTCCAGGCTGGATGCGTATAGCCAGGTACATACTGTACAGCATATGCCACCACTGCTAGTATTCATTATTAATGTCTATGCCAAAAATTTCCTAAAATTTCAATTTTTCTAATATTATCCCCTTAGAGAGGTTCCCACTGAAGACAACTGCCACTTCTTGAGAGGGTCCCTTGACAATGATATTATCTGGACCTTCCATCAATTATTTGGAGAAATCTATCAGTAAGTATTCGATATCCCTGCAGCGCACCCACAGGTGAAATGAAGTATTACGCTATGTCCATTGGATGAATAGGTTATTTGTATTGCAGGACATGTTCAGTCTTTCCAAACAAGAGACACTCTTCGTAGCTACTGATCAGTCCCAAAAATTGAGGACCTCATATAATAATCTCTAAATTCCCTAGTAGGGTATGACACCAGAATCAGAACACTATCTAATTGGGGGAGATTTATCAGAAGTGTCATAGAGCAAACTGTTCTATTGCCTAGGAAAACCAATCTGAGCTCATTTAATTTTCCCACAGCTGTTTATAAAATGAAAGCTGAGCTCTGATGGTCTCCATGGGCAACTAAAACAGTTTTGATAAATCTCCCCCAGATATTTGTATTTATAACACATCAAACTAATTTTTTCTGTTTAGTTCTACTGTGTCCATTAGAGATCAGCGGCTGTGGAGATGCCTGGCACCTGCTTCTCACCCTCTCTATAAGATCTGTTGGCATTAATATCCTTAATGTGCATTACTGTACATCTATGTCTTGACAGCACTTTCTTTGCTTTCTTCCAGGAAGTGCTGGTTCCTTCTGAGTCTGCTAAGAAAGGAAGCTGCAGAATGTACAAGGGAATTGTCAAAATAAAGTGTAAAACAACAAAAACTGATAGAGATCTAGATTTATCTAAAACTACAATTCCAGAAATGTAAAAATTTGTGGGGGGGGGGGGGGGGGAGGGGGAATTGATTGTAACACACTCTCTTAATATGCCAATGTGATTAGTAATACGTCTGTGAAGTAGGAAAAGTAGAAAAATTGACTCTTGAAAAGGTTAAAATTAAGAACAACATACAAAAGATAAAGAGAAGTTAAGTATGATATATAAGTTAATTTCATTTGAAGTGGAGTTTCTGAGGAAATCATGACGGGACTCTTAATTACCTTGCCCACACATAGTGATTGACAGTGAGAGTTCTGATTACTCCTCCCACACACAGTGATTGATATTGAGAGTCCTAAAGTGATTGAAAGGGAGAGTTCTGATTACCCCGCCCACACAAAGTGATTGTAAGGGAGAGTCCTGATTACTCCACACACAGTAATTGATAATGAGAGTCCTAATTACTCCGCCCACACATAGTGATTGACAGTGAGAGTTCTGTTACATCTCCAACCACAGTGATTGATATTGAGAGTCCTGATTACCCCGCCCACACACAGTGATTGAAAGGGAGAGTTCTGATTACCCCGCCCACACACAGTGATTGTAAGGGAGAGTCCTGATTACTCCGCCCACACACAGTGATTGACAGTGAGAGGTCTGATAGCTCCACCCACACAGTGATTAACAGTGAGAATTCTGATTACCCCGCCCACACACAGGGATTGACAGTGAGAGTCCTAATTACTCCGCCCACACACAGTGATTGACACAGAGAGTCCTGATTACCCCACCCACACACAGTGATTCACATTGAGAGTCCTAATTACCCCGCCCACACACAGTGATTGACAGGGAGGTCCTGATTACCCCCTGCCCCACACACAGTGATTGCCAGAAAGAGTCCTGACTAAAACCCCCCACACACAGTGATTGCCAGAAAAGAGTCCTGATTACCCCGCCCACATACAGCGATTGACACAGAGAGTCCTTGATTACCCCACCCACACACAGTGATTGACAGTGAGAGTCCTGATTACTACCTACCCCGCACACACATGATTGACAGTGAGAGTCCTGATTACCTCCCCTCGCACCCACACACAGTGATTGCAGTGAGAGTCCTGATTACCCTTCGCACCCACAATGATTGACACTCTCAGGATAACTTTATTGGCTTATTGGATGTTCCCCAGTGTAGGTGCATTGACTATCTTTATGAGGTTGTGACCTGTCCTGTGAGCCGTTATTACACACACAAAAATGTCAGAAAACACATAATTTTGTTTTGTTTTTCCCTTTTTTTTGTGTTTATTTTTATTCGCAACCTGACATAAATAAATTGCAGTATTAGGCGGCGTTGTCCCCTGAGGGCTGTGCTATGGCTTGTTTATATGTACACTTGTTGCTACAATGGTTTTCTGTGTAGGTAACTGAGGATTCACAAACATTTTCAGATGATCATTTTCTACAAAACTTTTAGTGTATTAGATTTTTCACTTTTACTATTTTCTCATGCTCTTTAGCATGCCAGCCATGCTACTACCCCCATTAAGCGTATCCATGAGTGCCAACCAAAGTAATATCCAAAGCAATGCCTTCTGAAGTACCGACCCCCCCCCTCCCCCTACAAGCAGTCCAGTGCCCCAAAAGCTAAGTTAATCCCCAATTAGTGTTCCATGAGCTTGATAACAAACAGGGCCTCTATAATTAAACCCCAGCTTCAGTGCCAGTCATACCACCCCCATTATTGTGACCCCATTGGATCAGAGTATCCTTATAACAGTGACATCTACAATGCCTCTGTTAGAATACCCGTTTAGAGTACAACCCAAGGGGAACCAGCCAAAATCTGCAATGGACTGGCCCACCTGAGAATCAGAGGATCCTCCTATGGCCCTGGCTATAACCCAATCCTGATATCCCATAGGTGTACAGAAGAAAGCTTAATATGGAATACATTTCCTAGAGTTTGAGGGAGTTTTGGGCCCCCATAAATAACTATTATATTGGTGGGACCAAGGAACACAGTCTCCAGAACTTGACCATCATTGTATTCCACATACAACACAGTTCATAAAAAAAGAGATCACATGACACTATTTGGGTAGCATCTTGTGTTCTTTCTGGATGTTAAAAACTAATTTGGGTGTTTCTTTATAAAATCATCACAAAATTGTCCATGTTTGCTCATAGCAACCATCACAGTGCAGCTTTTATCTCAACACAGTGCTCTTTCATATGATAGCTGTCCTGTGATTGGTTGGCCTGAGGAAACAGATGATTTTTAAAAATTATATGAATTGGCAGCTAGATGTTTGCCTGGCAGTGTCCTGCAGGTGCGGACGGACCACGACCCTTTTTTAAAACTTTCACATCAGGACAGAAACCTGAAAATTTGTGACCTTTAATTCCAGCTGGAGCAGGTGTTTACTACTGCCCTGATAAGGGAGATTAAGTGGTCTAAGCCTTGTGCCCGGGCAATTTACCAAATACCAGGCGGCCCAGCTCGTCCCGCGCTCACTCACATGATCAATGTCGGCTTATCAGGCACAGAGTGTAAAAAACACGCGTTAACCCCACTTATACTGAGAGGGAGGGGCCCGACTTACACATGTCTTATTATAGCCGAGCAGAAAAATCTTACCATTGGCAATGGGCTTATAATGTACGAGACACATAATACCGATGGCGCCTGATTAGACAGAAGCTCTGGGCTCCGGTCCAATGTCACTGCAGGCACAGCACCCTCTCCACCCTTGTGTATACCTCATCTGCGTCTAACGTATATGAAGGCTATGGGGCACATAGTGGAAGATAAAGTGAGAAAATCTTGTGTAATTTCCACAAAAAAAAAATTGAAAAAAATTGCTCCTTATACAACAAGCACAAGGGGTGTGTGATTAAAAAGGAGCATGACCGAAGTTGTGATTTTTGTGCCCCAATTGCCACCAAATTTGATGGGAACGTACGGTGCCGCACGTGTACCGCTCCCATACCCCGTGAAAAGATAGGACATATCCTAACTTTTCTCAGCATACGGTGCGGTGTGCCATATTTCTCTATGGAGAGGGACAGGGGAGAGCAGCGACACCAGCGCCCCCCTTCACCTCTCCCCGGCACCGCTTCAAGCAGTGCTACAGTACGGCTGGCAACGGCAGTGTGCCATACTTTTAGACAGTTTTAGTGTATAACCCCCACAATCCTTACTTTCCATAGGAGTAACATAAAGGTACAGTAAGGGCTCATTCAGACCGACGTGTCTGTTGCATGTCCGCAAAAGATACGGACCTCCGATATACGCGTGCAGTCCTCAATTGTATCCATATCCTTTTTTTTCACATCCGTTGTGATCCGTTTTTTTTTCAACTCCGCAAAAAAGCAGATTTCTAATATATATTCTGCCCTTCCCATTGGTTGCAAGATTTGAGAAAAAACTGATCACATAAAAGGGGTCATTTACTTAGGGCCCGATTCGCGCTTTTGCAACTGGTTAACCAAATTTTTCTGTTTTTGCGCCGATTTACCCTGTATTGCCCGGGATTTTCGGCGCACGCGATTGGATTGTGGCGCATCAGCGCTGGCATGCACGCAACGGAAATCGGGGGGCTGCCATATGAAAACCTGATGGATTCGGAAACCACCGTTTAAAAAAAAAAAAAAAAAAAAGTGTCGCTGGACAAGCGCTTACCTTCAACCCGGCAATGGATCGTGAACTCTGGCAGACCTCGGCGGACTTCAGCGCAGCAGCGATACCTGTGGACATCGGAGGAACTGCCTTAGTAATCGCCGGAAGACCCGAATCCACCGCAGAGAACGCGCCGCTGGATCGCGAATGCACCGGTAAGTAAATCTGCCCCAATATGTCATTCTTGTGTCGCCCTCTGTATTTTTTGTGGATCCCATTGGTGGTCCGTGGTCTACATGTAGAAAAATTAGTTGTAGGGGAGGGGGGATGGCTATGGAAAGGGAGGTTATGGCAGTGATTCATACAGTAGTAATAATGGCTTCAGAAATGGAGGCATGAGGTGGTGGGATGGGCTACAGAAATTTCATATTTTTTTGTGGCAAAATTTAAGACAACTCACGCAAATGGTGTCCACCCAGGTATCTTCTTTGGAGAGGACTCTGTAGATGCTTCACTGTACAACATGATCACACTGGGAGAGTGATCAGAGTCATATTACTTTTTAGTTAATGTATTGTAGGCTTATCACACGTTACCTACACATTGACCCTTTTTGTAAAAACACTGGAAATTCATCATGTTTTTTTTCACATCCTACACATCACTCAGCACAGTCGTTAATTATTTCACCATTAATACCAACATTTTTCCCGGAAACTCCACGCGCTCTTGTCATCGACCTTCAAGTGAACTATCACAATGGGCCAAACCTATAGAGTCGAGAGGCTCAGGAGACATGAAACCCATTCCAGCTTTCAGCAGCTTTACCTGAGTGAGGAGGACAATCCCTCATTACTCCACCGGTTTCTCTGAGGTGAAGCGTGACGTTGTACAGAGAGACTTCAAATGGAGCCTCACCTTTACTTACTGTTATAATAACCACATAGAGTACACCAAAACGAGGAAATTTGTCACTTCTGGACCACCAAGCAATAACTCCTCTCCAAATAGCAGAGATGATAGTCCATTGCTCCCTACTTTTATTGGTGTCCTACACAGATTCTCTCCAGTTCCCTGTAGTATACCGTAACAGCCCACAGGTCCTTGTGGGTGTTAATACTTATCTAGATGAGTTAACCTAAAGAGTTGCACAGATCGCACCCGGCCCCCAAGAGGCTTAGGGGGCCCAAAGGTGTCATCTTTCCCTATGAGAAAACTAGTACTATAAACCCTACATTATAGTCGTGGGCCAGGCACAGACTTTGCACTGGGGACCACCAGCTTCTAGTTATATCACTGCCGATGAGGCACATAGGTACATCTGGAGCCCTTTGGTACCATCTCTCTCAATGCTTCAATGAAGCTGGAATAACACCCCTGTTGGTATAGAGTGTGCTACAGCGCTTTCTTCAGGAACCAGTTGGGACTACTCCAGATCCCCTAACAGCATCAAGAACCCTGAAACGAGTCTTCATGTTACAGAGTTGTCCATGATTAAAGATATGAAAGGAAATCTTCAATTTATATCCATCAAATTGGCTTTTTAACTGAGCTGTGGCCATATATAGAGGATAGGAGTAGTAGTACTGATCTGTGCCCCAGATATACACGATAGGGGTAGTCCGTACTCTGCTGTGTCTCAGATTTACAGGATAGGAGTTTGAGTAATGAGCTATGCTTATATAACAAGATGTGAGTAGTAGTACTGTGCTGTGCCCATATATACAAGATGTGAGTAGTAGTACTGTGCTGTACCCATACATACTGAACAGGAGTAGTAGTACTGTGCTGTGCCCAGATATACAGGATAAGAGCATAGTACTGTGCTGTGCTCATATATACGGATAAGAGCATAGTACTGTGCTGTGCTCATATATACAGGATAGGGGGTAGTGTAACGGTGCGGTGCCCATATATACAGGATAAGATCATTAGTACTGTGCTGTGCTCATATATACAGGATAGGAGTAGTAGTACTGTGCTGTGCCCATATATATAGATAAAGCAGTAGTACTGTGGCTGTGCCCATATATACAGGATAAGAGCATAGTACTCGTGCTGTGCTCATATATACAGGGTAGGAGTAGTATTACTGTGCTGTGCCCATATATACGGATAAGAGCATTAGTACTGTGCTGTGCCGATATACAGTAGGATTAGTAGTACTGTGCTGTGCCCAACATACATGATAAGAGCAGTAGTACTGTGCTGTGCCCATATATACAGGATAGGATAGTAGTACTGTGCTTGTGCCCATATTACAGTTATAAGAGCAGTAGTAGTGTGCTGTGCTCATATATACAGATAGGAGTAGTATACTGTGCTGAGCCCATATTACAGGATAGGAGTAGTAGTACTGGCTGTGCCCATGTATACAGGATAGGAGTAGTAGTACTGTGCTGTGCCCATAATACCGGATAGGAGCGTATACTGATCTGTGCCCAGATATACAGATGAGGGTAGTAGTACCGTGCTGTGCTCAGGTATACGGATAGGAAGTTTTTTAGTACTGAGCTTATGTCCATGTATACAAGTTACGAGTAGTAGTACTGATCTGTGCTCAGATATACAGGATAGGGGTAGTAGTACTGATCTGTGGCCCATATATAAAGGATATGGCTAGAGTACTGATCTGTGTCCCTATATACAGGATAGGAATGGAGGATATGGCTCCCCTCAGAAAGTGCTGCATGAACAGGGAGCTGGCCACACATGTATACCATGCAGACAGGGAGCGCTTTGTCCCCCGCTTACAAACTCTGTATCCTAGGGACATAGACAGCTGATAGCTTCTTTAGTGGGGTCCTAAAGCCCTAAGCTTAGAGCCACCACTCCCCCTGCCCCCCATCCCCCCCCCCACACACACCCCCCGGTAGCAACCTCTTCTGGATGCAACGGATCGGGAACTTTAATTACGTCTTTATTATCGTCCTGTGTCGGCTAATATGCCAACACGGAGCCCTGAGGTGCTTAGGTTACCTTCACAGTCCTGTTTCGCTCATGTGGTACGATCTGAGATGTCGCCTTTGATGTAGACTCCAGTTTTCTGTTTGCTCTGTATAGTTATTTCACACGGGCACCTACACCTCATTAGATATGAACTATGCCCTGTGGGGTATTCACTCTGGCTTTTCTGCTTATACGTCGTCACATGTAGATGCATGCCTGGGAGAAATAATATCTACACACCCTTACTGCACCCGTCTAAACACTGCTGTGTTTGCTTTCGGGGAAGTGACCTGAATTCATTAAATTTACCTTTCATTGTATTTTTCATGTTTTGCACTAAAGGAAACACCTAGGTCTGCCCAAGCGTGTTTGGATTCCCATAAAGATTTTTCTCTTGTACCTTCTCTTTTGGGAAGAGGTCCGTGAATCCATCACTGTCACTCTGTGGTTCAGGTCCGGAGTGTTATAAATATGGTCAATGGGCAAGTAGTAGACCATAGCTAATGACAGTGCCCTCACCGGTGTGAAGCATGCCTTGTCATGATCATTAAACCAAATAGTGATAATCTTTTAAAGTAATGCAGATTGTCCTACTGGTTAATCCCTACTGGTCCAGTCTTGATGGGGCTCAATATTGTGTTAGAAACTGGCACCTGATTGTTTTGATCGTCTCGGGAATCTATCCTTATGTGGTCAGATTCTCATTTTTTAAGTCTATGCCCTTTCACACAACCAAGTTCAGGTTGAAAACTTTGTCTGTGAGTCAATTCGGGTTTCTGTACCAGCTAAGCTACTCACCTACTGTGATCCAAGTTTGGTTGAACATGGTCATGTTGCACTGGCCATTAGCCCTCGTCAGTTTTTAATCCATGCACGGTCATTGTTCGACAATTAATACTCCATGCACATCATTTTGCAAATCCAATCCAACCCTTTTTCACAGAACGATTTATTCGTTGAACTCATTTACAATTGTGCTGATCCTAAGGGTGCAGTCACACTTTCCACTTTGGTTCCATTTCGGAAAAAAAACTTACAGCGGCATGTCACGGCCCTACCAGATATGAGATTCTATGGAAACGCATGTGATCGGTAACCCATCACCCGTTGCTTTTAGACAATCAAAACCACCAGGTCCTGGTTTACCGTAGCATGCGGTTTCCTTATAAAAGTATATGCGATCAGCCATGTCACGCCACCCTGTGTTATGTTTCCTTTTCCAAACTGGTAAGTGTGGCCAAACCCTCAGCATGGAAAAGAATCAGCTTTGGTTGGGTTGCATGTGGGCTTAGTATTTATTTCCCATGATCGTGCAATTCTCAGACCAGAATCATCCCACATTCTTAAAATCAAATGACATATCAGATCAACCAAATCAATCATTTAGACTGAGCTAAGCTCTCAGGATTTAATACTTTTTTTTGTAAAATTGGTAAAGATTGGTACATAACTAAAATAAATCTCATAATAACCAGGTAAAATGTTCATGTATAGTATCAAGAACACAGTTTAAATACTTGTTTGCTATTATGGTCCATCAACCTTCAAAGACATAACAATGATAGATCTGGTGATAACATTTCAATAACAAATCAACTGGTCTCCAAAATTTGGGAGAAGCTTTCTAAACCTTAAAAGGTTCTTTATGGCGCCACATACTGGTTTATCACGCCCCCCGATTTCCGCCGCGTTCATCCCGGCGCCGATGCGACACAACCCGATCACGTGCGCCAAAATCCCGGGGCAATACAGGGAAAATCGGCGCAAATCGGAAATATTCGGGTAACACGTCGGGAAAACGCGAATCGGGCCCTTAGTAAATGACCCCCATTATCTCCATAAGAATGTGGTCTAGTTTGGTTCGGCAAAATGTTTCATGTTCATTTGTTATCAGATGATTTATGTAGGTGTTGATATTGAAGACCCTTTTCTATAGACAGGTTATGTGAATTGGGTTTTGTCCTGGAAAACCAACAAATATGGCTATATTCATCGGACAGATTCAGAGTATGTTATAGCAGCCATCATAGGACCCCAATTTATACAACATCCCTCTCACCCATTGGGGGGGATTTATAAACACACTTGAGCCACAATTCTGGTGGTTTTGCGCCAAAACAAACTGTCTAAAGTGCCTTGCACCAAAATTATCAAGGCTTTTAGACCTTTTTTGGCACTTTCCCGACTTGTCCAATTAAGGGTTTGTGGCGTTCAGGCGACTGTAGCCTCGCGGAAAAGGGACGAAACCGACAGTCTTATGCTGCACCTGAGTTCATCATCACAGGGATAAATCTGGAGCAGCAAAAGACAAGTGTTTTCCAGCTAGAGACTGGCGGAACCTGAGACATATTCTTAAATCCCCCCCATTATCTAATATAGTGGGACAAGAAGATGTTAATGGGTCTCCTGGTTATGTATGCTAATACTTTCTGGAGATTTATTAGAAGTGACCTATTATATAGCCATAGTCAGCAGTGTAGAGCGGAGTGTGTCCTTCTCCGCATACTTTTGTCTCTTATCATTCACTCTCCTTCCATCCCAATCAGCTTGTCACTCAGAAATCTCGGCTGAATTTGTCTTGCTAGCAGGATAGACAGAGCCTCATTGACGTGTCACATTTCATAGAAGTCTATGAAGAGGGGGGACCATTGAGTCACAGCAGCTAGGTCTCTAACCATCAGCTGTTGGAAGAATGGAAATTTGACATACAGACTGGAGAGTTTGTTGAAAGGTCTCAGAATCTTCTTTTGGCAATGACCAACAAACCAAACAAACATATTATTGTATGTGTGCTAAGATGTGTTAACATGATTCTCAACATCGTAGCCATTCATAGGTATACATGAACATTTGGTTATCCTGCTTAGCTGTTTTAGATGATGAATAATTACAAGACGGAGCTTGTTGGATACCAAAAGATGTTCAAGGGTTCCTGGTTCTTTCCCCCCAAGATGATGGCCCTGCCTTAACACATCTCCCTTCTTTCCTCTTTCCTGTACAGGTCACTCACAACCCATAATGTCTGGTAGAGACCTTGCCCAGTTTTGGAGTGGCCTACAAGAATGCCATAGGATCTGGTGGTCCCAAGCGCTTCAAGGAAACCTACCATGAGAAGTAGATCTGATGGTAGATGCCTCCTGCCTGTCTATGCCCTAATGTGTACTAGCCTGGCCGGGCACTGGAAGGCTAGTCCACGCCCCAGTAGCCTCTGCAGCTAATTTGCATATTACTAAAATAACGTTTTTAACAAGTTCGGTTAGGTTTCAGAATTATTAAATTACAGATTAGGGGAGAGGGAGGCAGGAGGAATCTACCATCAGATCTACTTCTAACAGTAGATTCCTCATGGTAGCTTTCCTTTAACCAACACTGAACTCCAGAGCAACCCAATATGGAGGCTGCTAGGGTCTAGTCTAATGGAGTCTAGAGGAGGATGGGCCTTGGCCAAAGGAGCCCCAGTCACACACCGCCATTCACCACACCAGAGTGCCTATAATTTCATACTATGATGGTATCTATAAGGTCCTGGCAAGGCTCTACCAAGATATATCTGATAACAGAATACAGTAGAGCACACGGCTTATGTGCAAACCCCTAATACGGAGGCCAGACTAAGGCTTCCTCTAAACAATTACAGCCCCTGTATTATTTATTGTGTCTTGCAACATACAATATGGTCTTATAATTACTTTCTCATGACATCATCACGAAGTCCTAATGACAAAATGAAGTCCGTCTGCTGGGCCGATCTTCAGCGCTACCTAAGAGAATCCAGACGAGAAGAGGCACACAAGAAATATGACTTACAGGATCCCAGTAGAAGGCATATACGTCCTCTGAGAACGCGCACATGGAAGCAATTTGGGTAATAAGAATTAAGACATTTGTTTTCTGCTCATAAACGGCCGTGACAGTAATTTATGTGCGGTTCTGGTAAAAGCAACAAATCTTACAGAAAAGAAAATAATCGCTGCGAATGTTAATTGCCCGTTTGTCAAAAATGTTAATATTAGCCACATAAATCATCCGCCATTAAAACCACTGATTGTAGTGAAAGGTATTATGGGAAATTCATTGCGAATTGATAATGAGTATCATGGGTAAGACTGATGCATCACAGCTCTGACCAATGATTGGTTGCTGTGATCAGATACCGTGATAACTTGTAATTGCAGCAGTGCTGTAAAGCATTACCAATATGAAAATGGTCATTATTGGGAGTCATAGAGAAGGTTCCCTTCTATCATATATGAGCTGCAGTATCCCTTGTACTGTGGGGCTTTCTACATGAATATTTCATTTCCAGTATATCCTCACACTGCTGTGCTCTTAGCTCTGTGCCAAATCAGTCCCGGGTGGTGGTGATGATGCCACCGCCATTAGACTCTTAGTGAAACAGGATCTGTCATTAAAATGCTTAATTTTATATACTACATGCCCTGTTCATGATACATTCATCAAAATGGGCAAAATTTGGGGTTAAACAATAAGATTTCAACTTTTCGCTTGCTGTAGCAACAATATTTCTCCAAACCGGATACCGTAAGTCTACTGCCCGGCGCTATGACATCTGTGATGATTGCTCCATAAACATAGTGTAACACAAAGAAGGCCACCACTCCGTGTACCTGAATGGAAAATATATGTACCCCCCCCTCCAAATAACACTTAAATCTGTCACCAGCCTAACAAGAGCAGACGAGACCCCGTCATTCACCCTCACACATTTCCGATCTGACAGTCCATGTGTCAGCTCTTATCAGCCGTCATAGGATCTGCCAGGAAACCGACCTCCTAGGGGGGAGACCTTCATGGGGGACCACTACCGCGCTATGTGACCCCCGGATCCGCTTATATATAAGAAAGTGTTAAAGGTCATTTGTACAGGGAACATCCTGGCTGAGTTTTATAGCGTCTCTATTATCACTGCGGGTTGTAATATTAGACCATGTTTTTTATGCAAACCTTTTTTTATTGATGGTTCAGCCACAACAAAAAAAAAAACTGTAAAAGATAATGGGGCTTATTTACGAAGGGTCCACGGATCGCATCTCCGTCGGACTTCCTGAAGTTTTTGGGATTTGTGCCGCTTTGACAGGTATTTAGAAGGGGATTGTGTTGCACACTATCAGATTTTGCCGCAGCTGCGTTGGCTTTCATGCGACAGAAATCGGGGTGCGGGCCTTTGGACGATCCGACTGATTTGGAGTGAGCGTGGGATTTAAGAATCAAATTGTGTCACAACCAATGCACTTACATGCAACGGGAACAAGATGGTGACCTAAGCAGGGAAGCGACAGATGAAGGATAGTGAATCGCGGCACAGTGCATTATCGTCAGACAATGCACTTTCAGGAACTCCTCCGGACGGGTAAGTGAATGTGCCCCAATGTTTTTAATTAAAACAGTAATTCCTGGGGGTGAACCCCCATAACAGAAAATAGCGCCCAAATGTCCAAAAAAACGCACTTTTATGCCATTTTACATCACATACAAAATGTAATCAAAAGTGATCAAAAGGTTGCGCCGTCCTCAAAATGGTAGCAACAAAAAATTACTCATAAATCTGGTGCCCCCTGCATTGCTCCAACAGAGTGCACCACTTTTTTTGGTGCACCTTTAACATTGGTCGTGCAACACGCTTTTGTCGGACTTTGCATGTTAAATGTGGCGCCCGGTCCAACTGAGCAGCGGAACGCTTCCTTCAGAGCAGAAATTTGTGTCGCACGCAGAATAGTGCAGCCGCGACACAAAAGGGTCACGTGTGACACAAATGTGACACAGACACTTCTTAAATACCTGTGCAAGCAGTGGAACGTGCAAAATCTGAGAGAAAACTGGCGCAAAGCCCTTAGTAAATGTGCCCCATTGTTTTATTTTTTTAAAAATGTATTAAAACACAATAAAACCTGTAGTATTTTGGAATCACCATGATCCTACCGAACCAAAGAATAAAGTAGATGTATCATTTGGAGCATACACTTAGGGCCACATGTATCACTCGTTTTTTCTGTTGTTTTTGCGCCTTTTCGTTCAGGCGCACCGTTTTTGCGCCATTTTTGCGACTAAACGCCAAACTAGCAGCGCAGCAAAAATAAGTAGCTTTCCCTCAATTATCTTACCAATCCAGATGTTTTGCTGCGCCTAATGATATTCATCACTTGCAACGTTTTCATTTAGGCGCAAAAAACAGTCGCGCAAAAACACTCCAGCCCGAAGGTGGCGTTAACTGAGAAGAAAACACTGAGCCCTTTTGCAAAACAGCCCATTTCTAGCAGCAGAGTTCAGCCAGACACTAGAAGAGATAATAGATACATTAGATGCACTGCAGACAGGAGCTGCAGACTCTATTTACAGTTCATCACCTTCTATTTACAAAACATTCTGCAAACTCCTGAGCTCAGAGCAAGAGAGAAGAGAACTTTGCAGAATGTTGCAGATACTACATACAAGTTTCCCCCATGTAATTCTGCACAGTATCTGAGGGGGATAGGGGGGCAGCAGGAGACCAGCACTGGGGGATCCCCCTCCAGGAGAAGCCCCTGTTGAGGAGGTCACTGGGTGCAGGGTGTTACACACCTGGGTGCTGCTGTGAGTGTTATCTTCATTCTGGGCTATGGGAGAAGCAGAGAGGAGCTTGTAGCAGGATCACATGTAAGTGCCTGAATCTAGCATTGCGCCTAAACTGCGCCAAAATTGCGCCTAAACTGTGTGAAAGTAAAGTGATTAATAAGAGGCAAGAAATTACCTTATCACAGTTGGTGATAATTCTGGCAAAACAGTGCGCCAGAATTTAGGCGCAACTACTACACTTAGGCGCACAAAAATGATAAATGTGGCCCTTAAGCCCACAAGAAAATGACGCAGATGCGGTTTTTTTTCCGCCAATTTCACCACATTTGGAATTTTTTTCCAGCTTCCCAGTACAAGGCATGGAATAATGAATAACATCACTGAGAAGTAAAATTTGTTATGCGGTAAATAAGCCCTCACACAGCTCCGTACATGGAAATATGAAAAAATTATAGATTTTTGGGAAGCAAAAAATGAATGAAAAAATGCTGTGACTTTCTCAGTGGCAGAAGGATAGGAGTATGGATACAATTTATGGATTTAATGCAGTGGTCTGCAACATTTTTACCCCGCCCACACACAGTGATTGACAGGGAGAGTCCTGATTACCCTGCCCACACACAGTGATTGCCAGAAAGAGTCCTGATTAACCCGCCCACACACAGTGATTGCCAGAAAGAGTCCTGATTACCCCGCCCACATACAGCGATTGACACAGAGAGTCCTGATTACCCCACCCACACACAGTGATTGACAGTGAGAGTCCTGATTACCCCGCCCACACACAGTGATTGACAGTGAGAGTCCTGATTACCCCTCGCACCCACACACAGTGATTGACAGTGAGAGTCCTGATTACCCTTCGCACCCACAATGATTGACAGCTCTCAGGATAACTTATTGGCTTATTGGATGTTCCCAGTGTAGGTGCATTGACTATCTTTATGAGGTTGTGACCTGTCCTGTGAGCCGTTATTACACACACAAAAAATGTTCAGAAAACACATAATTTTTGTTTTGTTTTTCCCTTTTTTTGTGTTTATTTTTATTCGCAACCTGACATAAATAAATTGCAGTATTAGGCGGCGTTGTCCCCTGAGGGCTGTGCTATGGCTTGTTTATATGTACACTATGTGCTACAATGGTTTCTGTGTAGGTTAACTGAGGATTCACAAACATTTTCAGATGATCATTTTCTACAAAACTTTTAGTGTATTAGAATTTTTCACTTTTACTATTTTCTCATGCTCTTTTAGCATGCCAGCCATGGCTACTACCCCCATTAAGCGTATCCATGAGTGCCAACCAAAGTATATCCAAAGCAATGCCTTCTGAAGTACCCCCCTCCCCCTACAAAGCAGTCACAGTGCCCCCAAAAGCTAAAGTTATCCCCAATTAAGTGTTCCATGAGCTTGATAAAAACAGGGCCTCTATAATTACCCCAGCTTCAGTGCCAGTCATACCACCCCCATTATTGTGACCCATTGGATCAGAGTATCCTTATAACAGTGACATCTACAATGCCTCTGTTAGAATACCCGTTTAAGTACACCCAAAGGGGAACAGCCAAAATCTGCAATGGACTGGCCCACCTGAGAATCAGAGGATCCTCCTATGGGCCCTGGCTATAACCCAATCCTGAATCCCATAGGTGTAGCAGAAGAAAGCTTAATATGGAATACATTTCCTAGAGTTTGAGGGAGTTTGGGCCCCCAGAATAACTTTATTTGGTGGGACAAGGAACCAGTCCGAAACTTGCCTCAGTATTTCCCATCAAACACGATCATGAGAGTCACAGTTGACCTATTATAAGGGTTAGATGCAAAATCTTGTGTTCTGTTCTGGATGTTAAAAAAACTAATTTGGGTGGTTTTACTTTATAAAATCATCACAAAATTGTCCATGTTGCTCATAGCAACCAATCACAGTGCAGCTTTTATCTCACACAGTGCTCTTTCAGTATGATAGCTGTCCTGTGATTGGTGGCATGAGGAAACAGATGATTTTTAAAAATTATATGAATTGGCAGCTAGATGTTTGCCTGGCAGTGTCCTGCAGGTGCGTGACGGACCGACGACCCTTTTTTAACTTTCACTCAAGGACAGAAACCTGAAAAGTTTGTGACCTTTAATTCCAGCTGGAGCAGGTGTTTATCTACTGCCCTGATAAGGGAGATTAAGTGGTCTAAGAGCCTTGTGCCCGGGCAATTTATCCAAATACCAGGCGGCCAGCTCGTCCCGCGCTCACTCACATGATCCTATATGTCAGGCTTATCAGGCACAGATACCCCGCCCACACACAGTGATTGACAGAAAGAGTCCTGATTACCCCGCCCACACACAGTGATTGACAGAAAGAGTCCTGAATACCCAGCCCACACACAGGGATTGAGAGAGAGGGGCACATTTAATAAGGGTCCGAATCTCGTTTTTCCGCCGGGTTTCCCAAATTTTTCTGAGTTGCACCGAATTGCCCCAGGATAGTCGCCGGCTTTCACGTGTCGCCGGCTTTTCTGATTACCCCTCGCACCCACAATGATTGACAGCTCTCAGGATAACTTATTGACTTATTGGATGTGCCCAGTGTAGGTGTCATTATGGGGTTGTCACCTGTCTTGTGGGACCAGTATTACACACAAAAAAATGTTCAGGAAACACATCATTTTTGTTTTGTTTTGCCCTTTTTTGTGTTTATTTTTATTCACAACCTGACATAAATAAATTGCAGTTGTCTCGGTATTAGGCAGCGTTGTCCCCTGAGGGCTGTGCTATGGCTTGTTTATATGTACACTATGTGCTACAATGGTTTCTGTGTAGGTTAACTGAGGATTCACAAACATTTTCAGATGATCATTTTCTACAAAACTTTTAGTGTATTAGAATTTTTCACTTTTACTATTTTCTCATGTCACAGTGCTCTTTTAAGTATGCCAGCCATGGCTACTACCCCCATTAAGTGTATCCATGAGTGCCAACCAAAGTATATCCAAAGCAATGCCAGCTAAAGACCCCCCCCCCCCTACGAAGCAGTCACAGTGCCCCCAAAATCTAAAGTTAGATTCAGTGCCAGTCATACCACCCCCATTATTGTGACCCATTGGATTAGAGTATCCTTATAACAGTGACATCTACAATGCCTCTGTTAGAATACTGCTTAAGTACACCCAAAGGGGAACAGCCAAAATCTGCAACGGACTGGCCCACCTGAGAATCAGAGGATCCTTCGGTGGGCCCTGGCTATAACCCAATCCTGAATCCCATAGGTCTAGCAGAAGAAAGCTTAATATGGAATAAATTCACGAGAGTTTGAGGGAGGTTGGGACCCCAGAATAACTTTATTTGGTGGGACAAGGAACCAGTCCGAAACTAGCCACAGTATTTCCCATAAAACATGATCATGAGAGTCACAGTTGACCTATTATAAGGGTTAGCTGCAAAATCTTGTGTTCTGTTCTGGATGTTAAAAAAACTAATTTGGGTGGTTTTACTTTACCATACAATTGCAGTGCAGCTTTTATCTCACACAGTGCTCTTGCAGTATGATAGCTGTCCTGTGATTGGTGGCACGGGGAAACAGATGATTTTTAGAAATTATATGAATTGGCAGCTAGATGTTTGCCTGGCAGTGTCCTGCAGGTGCGTGCCGGACCGCCGACCCTTTTTTAACTTTCACTCAAGGACAGAAACCTGAAAAGTTTGTGACCTTTAATTCCAGCTGGAGCAGGTGTTTATCTACTGCCCTGATAAGGGAGATTAAGTGGTCTAAGAGCCTTGTGCCCGGGCAATTTATCCAAATACCAGGCGGCCAGCTCGTCCGCGCTCACTCACATGATCCTATATGTCAGGCTTATCAGGCACAGAGTGTAAAAAACACACGCGTTAACCCCACTTATACTGAGAGGGAGGGGCACGACGCTTACACATGTCTTATTATAGCCGAGCAGAAAAATCTTACCATTGGCAGTGGCCTATTATAATGTATGAGACACATAATACCGATGGCGCCTGATTAGACAGAAGCTTCTGGGCTCCGGTCCAATGTCACGTGCAAGGGCACAGCACCCTCTCCACCCTTGTGTATACCTCATCTGCTTCTAACGTATATGAAGGCTATTGGGCACATAGTGGAAGATAAAGTGAGAAAATCTTGTGTAATTTCCACAAAAAAAAAATTGAAAAAAATTGCTCCTTATACAACAAGCACAAGGGGTGTGTGATTAAAAAAGGAGCATGACCGAAGTTGGATTGTTGTGCCCCAATTGCACCAAATTTGATGGGAACGGTACGGTGCCGCACGTGTACCGCTCCATACCCCGTGAAAAGATAGGACATATCCTAACTTTTCTCAGCATACGGTGCGGTGTGCCATATTTCTCTATGGAGAGGGACAGGGGAGAGCAGCGACACCAGCGCCCCCTTCACCTCTCCCCGGCACCGCTTCAAGCAGTGCTACAGTACGGCTGGCAACGGCAGTGTGCCATAACTTTTAGACAGTTTTAGTGTATAACCCCCACAATCCTTACTTCCATAGGAGTAACATAAAGGTAACAGTAAGGGCTCATTCAGACCGACGTGTCTGTTGCATGTCCGCAAAAGATACGGACCTCCGATATACGCGTGCAGTCTCCATTGTATCCATATCCTTTTTTTTCACATCCGTATGTGATCCGTTTTTTTTCAACTCCGCAAAAAAAGCAGATTTCTAATATATATTCTGCCCTTCCCAATTGGTTGCAAGATTTGAGAAAAAACTGATCACATAAAAGGGGTCATTTACTTAGGGCCCGATTCGCGCTTTTGCAACTGGTTAACCAAATTTTTCTGTTTTGCGCCGATTTACCCTGTATTGCCCCGGGATTTCGGCGCACGCGATTGGATTGTGGCGCATCAGCGCTGGCATGCACGCAACGGAAATCGGGGGGGCTGGCCATATGAAAACCTGATGGATTCGGAGAAACCACCGTTTAAAAAAAAAAAAAAAAAAAAGTGTCGCTGGACAAGCGCTTACCTTCACCCGGCAATGGATCGTGAACTCTGGCAGACCTCGGCGGACTTCAGCGCAGCAGCGATACCTGGTGGACATCGGAGGAACTGCCTTAGTGAATCGCCGGAAGACCCGAATCCACCGCAGAGAACGCGCCGCTGGATCGCGAATGCACCGGGTAAGTAAATCTGCCCCAATATGTCATTCTTTGTGCCCTCTGTATGTTTTGTGGATCCATTGGTGGTCCGTGGTCTGCATGTGAGAAAAAAAATTTAGTTGTAGGGGAGGGGGGATGGCTATGGAAGGGGAGGTTATGGCAGTGATTCATACAGTAGTAATAATGGGCTTCAGAAATGGAGGCATGAGGTGGTGGGATGGCTACAGAAATGTCATATTTTTTTGTGGCAAAATTTAAGACAAAGTCAGGAAAATGGTGTGCACCAGGTATCTTCTTTGGAGAAGGACTCTGTAGATGCTTCACTGTACAAAATGATCACACTGGGAGGAGGTGATCAGAGTCATATTACTTTTTAGTATAATGTATTGTAGGCTTATCACACGTTACCTACACATTGACCCTTTTTGTAAAAACACATGGAAATTCATGTTTTTTTTCACATCCTACACATCACTCAGCACAGTCGTTAATTATTTCACCATTAATACCACATTTTTCCCTGGAAACTCCACGCAGCTCTTGTCATCGACCTGCAAGTGAAACTATCAACAATGGACCAAACCTATAGAGTCGAGAGGCTCAGGAGACATGAAACCCATTCCAGCTTTCAGCAGCTTTACGCTGAGTGAGGAGGACAATCCCTCATTACATCCACCGGTTTCTCTGAGGTGAAGCGTGACGTTGTACAGAGAGACTTCAAATGGAGCCTCACCTTTACTTACTGGTTATAATAACCACATAGAGTACACCAAAACGAGGAAATTTGTCACTTCTGGACCACCAAGCAATAACTCCTCTCCAAATAGCAGAGATGATAGTCCATTGCTCCCTACTTTATTGGTGTCCTCCACAGATTCTCTCCAGTTCCCTGTAGTATACAGTAACAGCCCACAGGTCCTTGTGGGGTGTTAATACTTATCTAGATGAGTTAAACCTAAAGAGTTGCACAGATCGCACCTGGTCCCAAGAGGCTTAGGGGACCCAAAAGGTGTCACTTTCCCATATGAGAAAACTAGTACTATAAACCCTACATTATAGTCGGGGGCCAGGCACAGACTTTGCACTGGGGACCACCAGCTTCTAGTTATATCACTGCCGATGAGGCACATAGGACATCTGGAGCCCTTGGTACCATCTCTCTCAATGCTTCAATGAAGCTGGAATAACACCCCTGTTGTATAGAGTGTAGCTACAGCGCTTCTTCAGTGGAACCAGGTTGGACTACTCCAGATCCCCTAACAGCATCAAGAACCCTGAAACGAGTCTTTCATGTTACAGAGTTGTCCATGATTAAAGATATGAAAGGAAAATCTTCAATTTATATCCATCAAATTGGCTTTTATACTGAGCTGTGGCCATATATAGAGGATAGGAGTAGTAGTACTGATCTGTGCCCAGATATACACGATAGGGGTAGTCGTACTCTGCTGTGCTCAGATTTACAGGATAGGAGTTTGAGTAATGAGCTATGCTTATATATACAAGATGTGAGTAGTAGTACTGTGCTGTGCCCATATATACAAGATGTGAGTAGTAGTACTGTGCTGTACCCATACATACAGGACAGGAGTAGTAGTACTGTGCTGTGCCCAGATATACAGGATAAGAGCAGTAGTACTGTGCTGTGCTCATATATACAGGATAAGAGCAGTAGTACTGTGCTGTGCTCATATATACAGGATAGGGGTAGTAGTACGGTGCGGTGCCCATATATACAGGATAAGATCATTAGTACTGTGCTGTGCTCATATATACAGGATAGGAGTAGTAGTACTGTGCTGTGCCCATATATATAGGATAAGAGCAGTAGTACTGTGCTGTGCCCATATATACAGGATAAGAGCAGTAGTACTGTGCTGTGCTCATATATACAGGGTAGGAGTAGTAGTACTGTGCTGTGCCCATATATACAGGATAAGAGCAGTAGTACTGTGCTGTGCCGATATATACAGGATAGGATTAGTAGTACTGTGCTGTGCCCATACATACATGATAAGAGCAGTAGTACTGTGCTGTGCCCATATATACAGGATAGGAGTAGTAGTACTGTGCTGTGCCCATGTATACAGGATAGGAGTAGTAGTACTGTGCTGTGCCCATATATACCGGATAGGAGCAGTAGTACTGATCTGTGCCCAGATATACAGGATGAGGGTAGTAGTACCGTGCTGTGCTCAGGTATACAGGATAGGAGTTTTAGTACTGAGCTATGTCCATGTATACAAGTTACGAGTAGTAGTACTGATCTGTGCTCAGATATACAGGATAGGGGTAGTAGTACTGATCTGTGCCCATATATAAAGGATATGGCTAGTAGTACTGATCTGTGTCCATATATACAGGATAGGAATAGGGAGGATAGGCCTCCCCTCAGAAGTGCTGCATGAACAGGGAGCTGGCACACATGTATTACCATGCAGAGCAGGGGAGCGCTTGTCCCCGCTTACAACTCTGTATCCTAGGGACATAGACAGAGCTGATAGCTTCTTAGTGGGGTCCTAAAAGTCCCTAAGCTTAGAGCCACCACTCCCCCTGCCCACCCCCCCCCCCCCCCCCCCACAACCCCGGTAGCAACGCTTCTGGATGCAACGGATCGGGGAACTTTAATTTACGTCTTTATTATCGTCCTGTGTCGGCTAATATGCCAACACGGAAGCCCTGAGGTGCTTAGGTTACCTCAAGTCCTGTTTCGCTCATGTGGTAACGTCTGAGATGTCGCCTTGAGTGTAGACTCCAGTTTTCTGTTTGCTCTGTATAGTTAGTTCACACGGGCACCTAGCACCTCATTAGATGAACTATGCCCTGTGGGGTATTCACATGGCTTTCTGCTTATACGTCAGTCACATGTAGATGCAATGCCTGGGAGAAATATATATCTACAGCACTTACTGCACCCGTCTAAACACTGCTGTGTTTGCTTTCGGGGAAGTGACCTGACATCAATTAAATTTACCTTTCAATTGTATTTTCATGTTTGCACTAAAGGAAAACACCTAGGTCTGCCCCAAGCGTGTTTGGATTCCCATAAAGATTTCTCTTGTACCTTCTCTTTTGGGAAGAAGGTCCGTGAATCCATCACTGTCAGCTTTGTGGTTCAGGTCTGGAGTGTTATAATGGTCAATGGGCAAGTAGTAGACCATAGCATATGACAGTGCCCTCACCGGTGTGAAGCATGCTTTGTCATGATCATTAACCAAATAGTGATAATCTTTTAAAGTAATGCAGGTTGTCTACTGGTAATCCCTACTGGTCCAGTCTTGATGGGTCTCAATATTGTGTTAGAAACTGGCACCTGATCGTTTGATCGTCTCGGGAATCTATCCTTATGTGGTCAGAATTCTCATTGTTATAAGTCTTAGTGCCCTTTCACACAACCAAGTTCAGGTTGAAAACTTTGGTCTGTGAGTCATTCGGGTTTACTGTACCAGCTAAGCTTAACTCACCTACTGTGATCCAAGTTTTGGTTGAACATGGTCATGTGCACTGGCCATTAGCCCTCGTCAAGTTTTTAGCCATGCACGGTCATTGTTCGACAATTAAATACTCCATGCACATCATTTTGCAAATCCAACCCTTTTTCACAGAACGATTTATTCGTTGAACTCATTTACAATTGTGCTGATCCTAAGGGTGCAGTCACACTTTCCACTTTGGTTCCATTTCGGAAAAAAAACTTACAGCGGCATGTCACGGCCCGACCAGATATGAGATTCTATGGAAACGCATGTGATCGGTAACCAGCACCCGTTGCTTTTAGACAATACAAAACACCAGGTCCTGGTTACCGGTAGCATGCGTTTCCTTATAAAAGTATATGCGATCAGGCCATGTCACGCCACCCTGTGTTATGTTTCCTTTTCCAAACTGGTAAGTGTGGCCAAACCCTCAGCATCGAAAAGAATCAGCTTTGGTTGGGTGCATGTGGGCTTAGTATTTATTCCCATGATCGTGCAATTCTCAGACCAGAATCATCCCACATGTGCTTAAATCAGATGACATATCAGACCAAATCAATCATTTAGACTGAGCTAAGCTCTCAGGATTTAATACTTTTTTTTGTAAAATTGGGAAAGATTGGTCAAATCTTCATGTATAGTTTCAAGAATAAATAGTCTTAATACTTGTCTGCTATTATGGTCCATCAACCTTCAAAGACATAACATTGATAGATCTAGTGATAACAAATCAACTGGTCTTCAAAATTTGGGAGAAGCTTTCGAAGCCTTAAAAAGTTCTATTCTATTTTATAGACATTTTCACTTTATGGAACTTATTTTTTACAGAAAATCTATGTTGACTTGGCAGGTATAGATTCTTTGAATGTTTAAAGGGAACCTATCACCACATTTTCCACATATACAGCTAGTTGCAGGTTCCATTAGAGCCCTAATAACTAACTGACACTCTTCTTTTAGATAAAAATAGTTCCCCTCAGATCCTCATATATTCAACTTTATAATTTTACCTGGTATCCAAGGATATCTATAGAGAGTTGAGGTGGGCATGAGGTCCTCTAGCTGAATCCAGCAGCTCCTCCCCATGCTTTCTCTTCATGCAGTAATGCCATGTGACCATGGAGACATCATCTCAGGTCCTTTAGCCTTCTAACATTACCAAACTGTACACCAAGTATATAAATCATGAAATCAAAGCATATCATAACACATTAAATCACAGCAGCCTGCATGGAGAGGAGTAGAAGTCCATGCAGGCTGCTGTGATTTTTTTATGTGGTCAGATATGTGCATGGAGTATAGTTTGCTGATGTTAAGAGGCTAAAGGACCTGTGATGATGTCAACCTTATAACATGACATTAGACCACGCCCCCGACTTACTCTATGGATCCCTAGATACCAGGCTTGTTTAGAACTCTGATTTTATGGGGATGCGAGGAAAATAATTTTTAACGAAGGGAAGGGTCAGATAGTTATTAGGGTTCTATGGGAACCCTACCACTAGGTGTATTTGTGAAACATGGTTCCCTTTAAGTTGTGGAAGTAGTAATTTTTTTATGGTGCTGTGAATATGTGAGGTCCGCCTAACTACATAACGTTTCTGTGAAGCCACCATTAGTGCCCTCGATCTGTTCTCAAACTTGGACATCCTAAAAATGTGGAGTTACATTAACTTGGTATAATATATATTGGGCCAGAGCTATTATTCTGGCTGCACCAGTTTTTGGTTGTACTTTGCACTGAAAAGAACGTCTTTGGAGCTTGCACAAGTATTTAAGAAGTGTCTGTGTCTTGAAGTGTCTTGGAGCTCTGTGTCCGGCAAGACAGAAAAATGTGCACCAAAAGGGGCTGTTACTGCTTATTCGGAGTTTGCAACACATTTAATATAGCGATTCGGCAGCGATTCGCTGTTAACAGCGTCGATGCACCTAAATAAAGATGCTGTACACTTCCTGAGTAGTGCAGGGGGTGATAGTAGTCAATAATCTGATGCACCCTGCACATTCATGGGCCATTACTATGTTTTTTTCTCTTATCAATTCTCGGTTAGAACTTCGTGAGTAGTTCATGTACCTCTTTGAAGATCAATAGACAAAAAAACTCAATGTTCTTTACTGAAAGCAAACACAGATGTGTCTGGTAACTGCAGCAAATATCAGTTACTTGAGGGACATCAGAACAAATATTGATGTGCCCCTTGGGGCTTCCTTGTCCTCCTGTCATCTTAGAGTCTAATATCTGTTTCAGGACTTACAGTTTGGCCAGGAGGCAGGAGAACGGTGGGATGGTTGGATATTGGGAGATATCATTGACACTTGTGTTACTGGTGGCAGACACCGAGCTGAGCATGACTTGGGGAGAGAAATATGCAAATAGAGGATTTTCCTAAAAATACATTGCCAAACAGATAACGCATATGCAAATCGTTACTTGTTCTGTTGAGAAAAAAAAAAAAATTCTGAATAGTCACTGTGTACTATCACAATTCCTAATTGGCTACAGCTTTCCTTACATTGGATTTGAGCAGCACGTATTTGGATTAATTGTAACGCTTCCATCATGGCCTCTATATTCAGGATGTACTATAATAATATAGTTATAGTGGGGTTCTAGTGGGGACCCGGGGTCCAGAGCCATGGGGGCTTAGCCTACCATTACAGGTGGTCCCCAACTTAAAAACACCCAAAATACAGATGACCCCGAGTTACAAACGGGCCACTGGATGCTGGTAATTTACTGTACTTTAGTCCCAGGCTAAAATGATCAGCTGTAATAGTTATCCAAGGTATCCAAAAAAAAATTCTGTCTGGGTTTACAATTATAAAATATAGTTCTTACTTACATACAAATTCAACTTAAGAACAAACCTAAAGAACCTATCTTGTACTCAACCAGGGGACTGCCTGTATAGGGGGCTGCTGGGTCCTGGTCCATGCTTGGTGCTGTGTTGCAGCAATGGTGGACCCAATAATGTAGGGACTCACTAGAACGAGGTTAGTGGACTTATGCTATTTGATCAAAATGTAACTAAGAACCTTGAGTTTGTGTTGCTAGTGTAGCCTAGCTGTGGTCCAGATATTTTTCTCTCTAAATATTGGTATGTATTATAGTTATTAGGATGTATTGTGCGCTACTACTGTATTGTGTCCCCTACTTGGAATCCCATATACAAAAGTGAAGAGTTACTGTAGACAAGTGTCTCCATTTCTGAATCATTTCTTAATATATTTTTATGAAAATATCGAAATTTCGACATTTGGAAAAAAAGTATTTCAGTTTACTCAATGGATGTAAGATCAGGATTATGTCATCCCTTTGAACGGAGCTGAAGTCTCAAACAGCCAGAACCTTTGTACATGCAAAGAAGAGAGTAAAAATTTTAAAGGGATTGTCCAGCTATAGCCATTCATCGCCTATGCACAATACAGGGAATATGTGTGTGGTGGAGGTCTAATTTCACTGATCATGAGAACAGGGTGTGAACTGAGCATCAAGTTTATTTCTTTCCGAAATTTGAATGCACATGTTTTAGGTTTATTTTAATAAACAGCGACGATAAGAACTATGTGCAAATACCTAATGTCTTAAAGACTATTTAAATGCAAACATCCGATTTTCTTGTTCTTCCAATACATCTGGTGAAAAATGACATCACATTCAATAGTTTTAGCCAAATAACCATTTTTTATTTTGTGCCTGTGGAGACCTATGTGTTCCCATGGTAACAGACTACAAACAAACAGTATGTAGTCTGATTCCACCTACTATATATACAAAAATTAACAAAATGTTGGTATGTATTATAGTTATGATGATGTATTATGCACTTTTAGGATATCTTGTTTTTCTTTTAGCACATTGACCTATCGGATAATATGGAAATCAAATCAAAGAGAAACTTGGGATCCCATATGCCAAAGTGAAGAATTACTGTACACAAGTGTCTTAATTTCTGGTGGACTTAAGCCTCCCATATATTACAGATGACCATTACAATGCTGTTGGAGAATTGAGGGTATTTGAGGAAGTTTTAAAGGAATTGTGTCAAATAAGACACCCCTTTTATATTGTGGATAGTTCCTTATCCACTATTAGGACATTTCGAGTTGGTCCTCTGCTAAAGGTCTTTGTTTCTTGGATCTGGAGTTGAGGTAATTGAATACTTGCTTCCAGGTTTTTCCATGTAATTAAGATAATTTTGGCAGACCTGTCATGGAGTTACTTTGTGATCAGCAAAGAACCTTTAAAAATCATTATATTGGTCAGTTTCAGGGGTTTCAAAGGAATCCAACTTGGTTCAGTTTAAGGGGTGTTCCAACCTAAGGCATGTATCACTGATCCACTCTGAGCTGTTTCCATCAGTGCCAAAGACTTCCAATGGAACTTTAGGATTCATGGTTGACCACTGTGACATTCAAACATCTTCTAGCTGTGGCATTGCTATAAGACAGATATCCACTGTTTAGGCAAATAGACCCCATCTATCAAGCAAATCTGGCATCTAAATGTGTTGAGATAAGATACCCATTAGAAGCCAGTGAACACCATTGGATCCCTCTTCCAATTGTCTCGAGACATTGTTTAGATGACCAGAAGGTCCAACGATGGTGGGAATGAGGTAGAGTATGTATACGTTGACTAATCCCGAGCTTCGGTTCCCACTGAATCAGTTACAAAAAAGTAAAGAAAAACTCAGGTTCAGCAAAACATTTCACATGTGAAAGTTGAAATGAACTCTGTGTGACTAGCGGCTGCCATTTCATCGCATGGATGTACACACATGACGTGTCAACACACTCAGGATACATACATGCCATTAATAGGTGTTAATTTTTTTTGCGTGTTTGCACTTTTCTCGTCAAGTAGAATATAATCTCAATCATATCACCTAAATATACAACCTGATACGAAGGCAAATACAGGCCAACAAAGCCCACAAAAGAGACCTGCACACAATCTGTCATCATCCATAGGGGACACAAAGGGGTACGGGCCTAGATTTATGTGGGAGATGTTTACTCTGTGAACGTATGGACAGATCTATAAATATTAGAGCTCCAGAGATACATCATGCGGTCACTGCTCAATATTTCCAATTACATCAAGTAGAAGTTATTTATGGGAAAATTTCTTGCCTTAAACCCGATAAAGATTTTGTCTGTTGGAATTTACTTTTCTCACAATACGAGGTAAAAGGTTTGTAAATTTTTAGATAACTTTTTCCAGTGGAGTTAGAAGTGGTTTTGGCCAGTAGATGAGGTCCTCTGCTCCCACTTATGGATGGAAGTGCAGTATATTGATCTCAATCCATGGTGTCCGCCATGAATTATGGGATTTTTATCTTGACAGATTGAATCCGCCAGTGCCACTTGAGGTTCCCTTTCTGCTGACTGTTGGGGGTCTAACTTCTGGGACATTTTAGACATGAATTGAGGACATAGGTCTTTAATAGGAAAACCTTTATCTTTGTGAGACCCATAGCTTTGAACAATGCGGTATCGACCATCAAATAATTCAAATAAGTACCTTGATTTTTGGTGAGAGGGGGGGGGCAACCAGTCGTTATTTATGGCACTTTTTTATTGGGGCTTCTATGCCAAGCCCTGGAATAATCGCAAATACCTGATTAACCGCTGGAACTTGCGATTATTTCCCCCTTTACGCCAGCACCTCACCAAATCGTGCGTGATGGAGATGAGGCGGGCAGCGCAGAACCTGCTTGAGAGCTTTCGTATGATAAATAACCCCTTAATATTCATCCTGTGGATCAGAAATAAGTAGTTAAGACCGGATTGGCCCCTGGCCAATCATAGCCATGGCTAATTGCTAGGGGCATCAATATAGTAGTTTGTCATCCAATCTGCCAATATACATAGTTACATAGTTTATATGGTTGAAAAAAGACACATGTACATCAAGTTCAACCAAGTTAGGGAAGGGATTGGATGAGGAAGGGATTTAGGGGAAACAATTCTATACAAGATAACCATCAATGTTATTTAGATGTAAAAAGGCATCTAGACCCTTCTCGAAGCTCTCTGCTGTCCCTGCTGTGACCAGCGCCTGAGGCAGGCTATTCCACAGATTGACAGTTCTCACAGTAAAGAAGCCTTGTCGCCTCTGGGAATTAAACCTTGTTTTCTCCAGACGCAGACAGTGCCCCCTTTTGATTTGATATAACCTGGAACAACTTTTCCATCAAAATTTCTATACAGACCATTCATATATTTACATAAATTAGTAGCATGTTCCTTCTTAGTCATCACTTTCCAAGACTAAATAAATCTAGTTCTTTTAATCTTTCCTCATAACTGAGACCATCATCACCCTTATCATTTCTGTGGCTCTTTGCTGTACCCTCTCCAGCTTCAGAGCCTCTTTTTTATGGACCGGTGCCCAGAACTGGACAGCATATTCTAGGTGAGGCCAAACCAATGACTCGTACAGTGGTAATATTACATCCCTATCCCAAGAGTCTATATCTCTAATAGAACATGACAAGATCTTGCTGGCTTTAGAGGCAGCTGCTTGACATTGCATGCTGTTATGTAATCTATGATCTACTAGTACCCCCAGGTCCTTCTCAAAAAGGGACTCTACCAGATTTACTCCACCAAGGACATATTTTGCCTGTGGATTATTAGCCCCCCGGTGCATAACCTTACATTTATCCACATTGAATCTCATTTGCCAAGCGGATAACCCTCAGTTTGTCCAGGTCACCCTGCAGCCTATGAACATCCTCCATAGACTGTATTACACTACACAGCTTGGTGTCATCTGCAAAACTAGACACAGTGCTATTAATTCCTACCTCTATATTATTAATAAATATATTAACTAGTAGTGGGCCAGGCACAGAACCCTGGGGTACACCACTCATAACTGGTGACCATTCCGAGTAGGAATCATTGACCACAACTCTCTGGATACGATCCTTCAATCCGATTGCAAACAATTCCTTCCAAACCAATAGACCTTATTTTACGCATCAGACGGCTATGAGGGACAGTGTCAAATGCCTTTGCAAAGTCCAAGAACACAATAGCTGTTGAGAGAGATTGCTGTGTTACAGCAATGGTGGACCCAATAATGTAGGGACCCACTAGAACAAGGTCACAGTGAAGTAGTTAGTGGACTTATGCTATTTGATCAAAATGTAATTGAGAACCTCAAGTTTGTTTGTTAGTGTAGCCTAGCTGTGGTCCAGATAGTTTCTTCTAATATTGGTATGTATTATAGTTATTAGGATGTATTGTGCGCTATCTGTATTGTGTCCCCTACTTGGAATCCCATATACAAAAGTGAAGAGTTAATGTAGACAAGTGGTCTCCATTTCTGAACATTTCTTAATATATTTTATGAAAATATCGAAATTTCGACATTTGGAAAAAAGTATTTCAGTTTACTCAATGGATGAAGATCAGGATCATGTCATTCCTTGAAGGGAGCCAAAGTTTCAAAAGCTAGAACCTTTGTCAGCAAGAAAGAAGTAAAAATTTTAAGGGATTGTTCAGCTATAGCCTTCATCGCCTATGACAAGTACAGGGAATACGTGTGCGTGGAGGTCTAATTTCACTGATCATGAGAATAGGGTCTGAACAGAGCATCAAGTTCTTTCTTTCCAATTGAAATGACACTGTTTTAGGTTTATTTTAATAAACAGAGACGATAAGAACTATGTGCAAATACCTAATGTCTTAAAGACTATTTAAATGCAAACTCCGTTTTCTTGTTCTTCCATAATTGGTGAAAAAGACATCACATTCAATAGTTTTAGCCAAATACCATTTTTTATTTTTGTGTGGAGCCCATGTGTTCCATGGTAACAGACTACAACAAACAGTATGTAGTTGATTCCAACCTACTGTATATACAAAAATGAACAAAATGTTGGTATGTATTATAGTTATGATGATGTATTATGCACTTTTAGGATACTTGTTTTCTTTTAGCACATTGACCTATCAGATAATATGGAATCAAATCAAAGAGAAACTTGGGATCCCATATGCCAAAGTGAGAATTACTGTACACAAGTGTCTTAATTTCTGGTGGGACTTAAGCCCCCATATTACAGATGACCATTGCAATGTGTTGGAGAATTGAGGGTGTTTGAGGAAGTTTTAAAGGAATTGTGTCAAATAAGACACCCCTTTTATTTTGTGGATAGTTCCTTATCCACTATTAGGACATTTCGAGTTGGTCCTCTGCTAAAGGTCTTTGTTTCTTGGATCTGGAGTTGAGGTATGAATACTTGCTTCCAGGTTTTTCCATGTAATTAGATAATTTGGCAGACCTGTCATGGAGTTACTTTGTGATAGACAAAGAACCTTTAAAAATCATTATATGGTCAGTTTAGGGTTTCAAAGGAATCCAACTTGGTCAGTTTTAAGGGTGTTCCAACCTAAGGCATGTATCACTGCTCCCTCTGAGCTGTTTCCATCAGTGCCAAAGACTTCCAATGGAACTTTAGGATTCATGGTTGACCACTGTGACATTCAAACAATTCTAGCTGGGCCATTGCTATAAGACAGATATCCCACTGTTTAGGCAAATAGACCCCATCTATCAAGCAAATCTGGCATCTAAATGTGTTGAGATAAGATACCCATTAGAAGCCAGTGAACACCATTGGATCCCTCTTCCAATTGTCTCGAGACATTGTTAGATGACCAGAAGGTCCACCACGATGGTGGAATGAGGTAGAGTATGTATACGTTGACTAATCCCGAGCTTCGGTTCCCACTGATTCAGTTACAAAAAGTAAAGAAAAACTCAGGTTCAGCAAAACATTTCACATGTGAAAGTTGAAATGAACTCTGTGTGACTAGCGGCTGCCATTTCATCGCATGGATGTACACACATGACGTGTCAACACACTCAGGATACATACATGCCATTAATAGGTGTTAATTTTTTTTGCGTGTTTACACTTTTCTCGTCAAGTAGAATATAATCTCAATCATATCACCTAAATATACAACCTGATACGAAGGCAAATACAGGCCAACAAGCCACAAAAGAGACCTGCACAATCTGTCATCATCCATAGGGACACACAAAGGGTAACGGGCCTAGATTTATGTGGGGATGTTTATCTGTGAACGTATGGACAGATCTATAAATTAGAGCTCCAGAAGATACATCAGCGGTCACTGCTCAATATTTCCAATTACATCAAGTGAGAAGATTTATGGAAAATTTCTTGCCTTTAAACCCGATAAAGATTTTGTCTGTTGGAATTTACTTTTCTCACAATACGAGATAAAAGGTTTGTAAATTTTTAGATAACTTTCTCCAGTGGATTTAGAAGTGGTTTTGGTCCGTAGATGAGGTCCTCTGCTCCCACTTATGGATGGAAGTGCAGTATATTGACCTCAATCCATGGTGTCCGCCATGAATTATGGGATTTTATCTTGACAGATAAAATCCGCCAGTGCCACTTGAAGTTCCCTTTCTGCTGACTGTTGGGGGTCTAACTTCTGGAACATTGTGGACATGAATTGAGGACATAGGTCTTTAATATTAGAACCCTATAGCTGTGAATAACAATAATATTTCAAATGAATACCTTCATTTTTGGTGGGGGCCCAATCAATCGTTAGACACTTTTAGCACTTATTTATCGTGGCTTCTATGCCAAGCCCTGAAATAATCGCAAATACTTGGTGAACCGAGGAAACTTGTGACTATTTCCCCCTATGCCAGCACGTCACCAAATGGTGAACAACTTTCCACCAAAAATTTCTGTACAGACCATTCATATATTTAAATAAATTAATCATGTCTACTCATAGTGGTCTCTTTTCGAGACTAAATAAATCTAGTTCTTTTAATCTTTCCTCATAACTGAGACCCTCCATTCCCCCTTATCATTTTTGTGGCTCTTCATTGTAGCCTCTCCAGCTCCATGGCCTTCTTTTTATGGACCGGTGCCCAGAACTGGACAGCATATTCCAGGTGTGGCCGAACCAATACCTTGTACAGTGGTAATATTACATCCCTATCCCCAGAGTCCATATCTCTAATAGAACATGACAAGATCTTGCTGGCTTTAGAGGAAGCTGACTGACATTGCATAATGTTATGTAATCTATGATCTAATAGTACACCCATGTCCTTTCAACAAGGGACTCTCAATTTATTCCCCCAAGGACACATGTTACATGTGGAATATAAGCAGGTGCATAACCTTATTGAACAATATTAATCCATATTGAACCTCATTTGCCAAGTTGATGACCAAACACTCAGTTTGTCCAAGTCACCTGCAGCCTATGCACATCCCCCATAGACTGTATTACACTACACAGCTTGTACTACTCCCATCCTCCATAGACTGTATTACACTACACAGCTTGTACTACTCCCATCCTCCATAGACTGTATCACACTACACAGCGTGTACTACTACTCCCATCCTCCATAGACTGTATTACACTGCCACAGCTTGTACTACTCCCATCCTCCATAGACTGTATACACTACACAGCTTGTATACTCCCATCCTCCATAGACTGTATTACAACTACACAGCTTGTACTACTCCCATCCTCCATAGACTGTATCACATGCCACAGCATGTACTACTATCCCATCCTCCATAGACGTGTATTACACTACAACTGCTTGGTGTCAGCTGCAAAAATAGAACAGTGCTATTAATCTTTCTCTATATCATTAATAAATATATTAAATAGTAGTGGGCCAGCACAGAACCCTGGGGTACACCACTCATAACTGGTGACCATTCCGAGTAGGAATCATTGACCACAACTCTCTGGATACAATCCTTCAGCGATTTTTCAATCCGATTGCAAACAATTCCTTCCAAACCAATAGCCCTAATTTTACGCATCAGACGTCTATGAGGGACAGTGTCAAATGCATTTGCAAAGTCCAAGAACACAATATCCACAGCAAGCTCCTCCATCCAGGCATCTGCTCACCTCTTCATAGAAGCAGATCAGGTTGTCTGACAACTTCATCCTTAGTAAGCCCATGGGCTGTCACTTATTATCTTATCCATACTATCTATGTCACATATCTATATAGTCTCTTTACTAACCCTTCCATATTTTCCACAATGGAAGTTAAGCTTACAGGCCTGTAATTGCCTGGCGAAGTTCTAGAGCCTTTTTATTTTGGCACCATATTTGCTTTGCATCAGTCACTGGCACCACACACCAGAAATGACAGAATCCAGCAAGATGTTAGACAGTAGTACAGAACTGAGTTCTTTAGGAACTCTGGGGTGTAACCCTTCTGGTCCAGGAGCCTTGTACATTTATTTTATTGAGCTTACATTGGATCATGTCTACATTTAGCCAGTCTAGTATATTACAGGATGCATCATCCGCACTGGCACCACCCACACCAATATATGCAGGTCAGGGAACCAAACATACATGTCTGGTCTGTTTATCTCTAGTTATAAGTTGTTCCATGAGACAGCCCCATATCATTTTATCTAGTTTGGTGATCTGTAATTTCCAGCTTGTGCAGACAGAGTTGTTGAGTTTTAGTAGCAGCTCAAGATCCTCAGGTTGTAGACCACCGCTCTGGGTTACTGTCTGTGAGCGCCTTTGTTCCCTGTAGTGCCTTCTCGCTGTTCTCATGGTACCCGTCAGAAGAAACTTTCTCATGAACACAGCTGATACTTTATACTCTTTGTACCACCACATTACTATTCTTTTAGAGGTTTTTGGCAAAGGATACACTTCACCTGATGCGTAAAGTAATCTTCCTAAGAACATGATCAAGAAGAACCTCGGGGTCCCAAATTTTATTATTTGATCCGATACTACAGCATGTCCCAACACAGCGGAGTGACAGAGGAAGGATGACTAATCTATCACCATGGCTCATTCTCCTTAAGGACACATACTCTTGTGTTTCATTATTCCTCTATTGTTCTTTCCACCGCTCTAATTTCCTGGTTTTGATCATTGTCTTAGCCTCAGGATGCGAACACTCTGTGGGGGGAATCTTATGACCTGATAAGCTTTTATTGCCGTGTTTCTTTTCTGCTTTTTATAGTCGAGACACTTTTTTATTGTCCTTCCATTGTTTGGTCCATGTATTGGGGATTTTGTTGGCTTTAGGCAGACACACTATAAAGTTACATTTTTATTTGTAAAATTATGTAAAGATTGTAAAGTTTATAAAGCTGAACAAACACTAGGACGACCACTTGGGGATTAGCCTTACAGATTCATAAAAATGTAAAACATTAAAGTCAGTTTTCGACCATGAGTATCACTTGGTCCAACATTGTGTTTGATCATTTCTTAATATAATTTTATAGGGTCAGAGCTCCATTTTAATACTACACCGCTTCAACTTCCCCCCATGGATGCATAGTTAACGGGTGCTCTGATTTTTTAAATACAGGCAGTTTTACGTACAGGTTAGGTTCTGTAGGTTTTTTCTTAAGTTGAATTTGTATGTAAGTCGGAACTGTATATTGTACAATTGTAACCTCAGCCAAATATTTTTGGTCTCTGTGACAATTGAATTTAAAAATGTGGGTTGTCATAAGAACCAGATTAACACAAAGCTTCATTACAGATACTTGTGATAACTGTTACAGCTGATTATTGTAGCCTAAGGCTAAAGTACAGTAAATTACCAATTACCAGAGGTCCGTTTGTAACTAGGGGTATCTGTACGTTGGGTGTCTTAGAAGGGAGCCACCTGTAATTCTACATTTCAACATTTGGCAAAAAATATAATTCATTTACTCAATGAACATCACATCACAATCATGTCATCCCCTTAAGGGAGTCGTAGACCTCAAGTACTGGAACTGTGTACATGCAAAGAGAGTAATATTTGTTAAAGGGATTGTCTACTACAGTCATCATCGCCTTTCACAATGGTAGGGAGTACGGTGCTCGTCTAATTTCACTGATCAAGAGAATAGGGCCCAAACAGAACAGCAGGTTTATTTCTAAAATTTGAATGCACTTGTTTTAAGTTTATGTCTTAAACACAACGATAAGAACAATGAGCAAATACCTATGGTCTTAAGACTATTTAAATGCACACATCCTTTTTTCTTATTCTTCAATTCACTGCTGAAAATGACATCAAATTCAATAGTTTTAGCCAAATTATTTTGTGCCTGTGGAGAAACTAGGTGTACCCATGGTAAGGACTACAAACAACCTATGTAGTCTGATCCCGCCTCCTGTATATACAAAAATGATTTTAATATGTGGGGATAGAGGAATGACTACAGAATTTTGTTAGTGAAAATGTAGTCTTGCAAAATTTCCAACGCAATAGAAAAATTTGCAAAGGTCACTAGAGGTAAACTGCAACCTCTGTTGCTTTTGCTCAAGAGTATATGGATTTTGATTAGGGAATTGCTTATATGCAATTACCTAACTCAACATGTGATTAGCGTGATCCATTAAGAGAACATGTTCCAGGCATCAGATAGATGTGCTTATGTAAATGTATATAGTGCCTAATAGCGTCTGAGGTAATGACGAACTATAAACCAGATCTGAGATAATCTTTCTGCGCTGAGGTGGAATATATAAAGTGAAAGGCTCAGTTTTCATAAATTATTCCTCTTATCAATGTTACTGTTCTCCATCAGAGATTTCCTTAATGATACCTTCACCTCATGTCTACCTTATTAGTTCCCTTGAGGCTATAGATGACATCAGAGACGCAGCTGAGCCAAGAACGCAGATTACTGAGAATAACATATATCCAAACAGGGGCAAATGTAGAAGTTGCACGGGTCCTAGTAGAAGGGGCTGAAAGACTGTTTGCCTCATGATAAGACACTGTATCATCATGGCACATGATAGATAGGAGGTCCAACTAAACGCCAACACCAGGGCTCCAGAAGTGTCCAGAAGTGTCAAATTTCAGTACAGACAAATACTATAAATGCTATGCTATTATTTATTAGGGGGTCTAGTAAAGATTATGTATTGGAGGTTTAGCAGCCTTAATACACAGCGGTCACTGGTTTTCTGCAGCAGGTGAGGTGTAATTTTGGAGTTCTGCAGCAGCTGAGGTGCGTATATGATATTCTGAAGCACCTAAGCTGTGTTTTACAATTTTCTGCGGCAGCTGAATTATGATGATGTATATGATGTTCTACAGTAGCTGAGGTCTGTATTATGAGGTTCTGCAGAAGTTAAAGTGTGTATATGATGTTCTGTATCAGCGGAGGTGTATATTATGGTGTTCTACAGTAGGTGAGCTCTGTAGTATTAAGTTATGCAGCAGGAGGCATGTTAATTATGTTCTGCAGTAGCTGATGTGTTGATTATGAGGTTTTTCAGAGTGGAGGTGTGTATTATGATGTTCTGCAGCAGTTGAAGTGTATATTATGGCCTGTATCAGCTAAAGTGTATAATATGAGTTCTGCAGCAGCTAAGGTGTGTATTAGGATGTTCTGCAGCAAGTGAAGGTGTGTATTATGATCTGTATACAGCTGAAGTGTATTTTATGATGTTCTACAGCAGCTGAGGTCTGCATAATGATCTTCTGCAGCAGCTGTAGTGTGTATTATGATTTGTATCAGCTGAGCTGTGTATTATGATGTTCTACAGCAGATGAGGTGAAGTGTGTATTATGAGGTTTTGTAGCATATAAGTATGTATTATTATGATATCTCAATAATGTGACATTTTGTAACATCTGAAATTGCAATGTTTTTGAAGCAAATAGAACCCAAAAGTGTGATTCCACCTGCATCTGCTGCAAAACCACTTTAATAAACTAATAAAAAGAAGTAACGCAGAGCGCAACATTGAGACCAGCTGCGTATACAAATCTTATCTTGATATTTCCATGGAAATTTCTATTGATTTATAAAGAAGTCACTTTAAATTCTTATCTCGTAACTGCTAAATCTGAGGTAGGATTGATGGACTGAGTGACGGACCCCTATTATGAGTGCAGAGTCCAGCTCTCATGGGGTTAATCATCATAACGGCGGTCCTGGCTACTATGGCGTTTCCTGTCTAGCCACACAGGCCACATGACAGAAATGGGCCTGATTATAGATCATTACAGTAATAAGCAGCTAAATAGTACTCAGGAGACATTTATCTTAATCTAAACCATATCTCCCCAGCACTGACCCCTGCCGCAGAGGGACATTATCACTAGGGATAAGATTTATGAGTCATCTGCTGATGTTTTGTACGGATATAATGTGACACTGATAGCTTTTTATTGCTTTATTGTTGTCTCTGGATCCTTCACTTTTGTTTTGTTTCCTTTTATTTTCCTTTTGGTATCAGTAGATTATCATTAGTCTTATCAGTAGTTAGATGAGGGGGTAATTCACACTCCTGAGGTGTAAATGACAGCAAACGATATCGCCATAGAAACGAGGCCTAGTAGAAATGGCAGCCTGTAAGCTGTCATGGTGGACCATGTGTGGAATGTCATTTCTCTTTTGATGGTTTAATGTGGTAATGTTAGTGACCAGAATCATAATCACTGGAAATGAGGAGCATTTTGGTATCAGTAGATTATCATTAGTCTTATCAGTAGTGAGATGACACAGGTAATTCATACTCCTGAGGTGTAAATGGCTGCAAACTGTAACATATCACCATAGAAACGAGGCCTAGTAGAGATGGCAGCCTGTACGCTGTCATGGTGGACCATATGTGGAATCTTATTCCTTTATTGATGGTTTGGTGTGCTAATATAATCATAATCATTGGAAATGAGGAGCATTGTTCCAGTTTCAGTGAGTTAGGGAGGACTCACTGACCTCTACATTAGCCATTGGGTTTCCTCAAGGGTTGCACTCTTGGGGTGTTGATTTCTAACATGTTTTGGGAAGGATGACTGGTAGGGGTTTATGTTCACTATCAAGGAAGAAAGTTTGAAGAGCTTTGGAAAATTTATAAAAATTTTGATCCACTCTATAAGCTCAAGGACAACTAACTGAGGACTTTAGAATAAGTGACACTGTCAACTGCATCACAAATCTTAACTTCTTGAACCCTTAAAAGGATCAACCCTAGACTTGTGAGAGTCCTAAACCCCCACTGATCATACATTGATGGCCTGTCATGTAAAACCCACTTAAAGGGATTCACCAACCATTCAATCTTATTGCCTATCCAACTGCTGGGACTCCCATAAATCATAGAAAGGGGGGTTCTGTTCACCCAAATGAATAAACTTGTAGGTGTGTACCCTGCCAATTTATTGGTTATCCACCTCAGACTTTTAGAATTGAATGGAGAAGTGAGCTCAGTGGGCTCAGAATACAGGTGGCTGGATTTCATTGGGGGGAGGAGAATAACAATAGCCTGGATAGCCTGCCAGAAAAAATTGTCTTCTACTAGCTTTGTCAAGGCGGGTAGTTTAGGCAGTCAGGGTTTGTTTGTAAGATTGGGTTCTTGGCAACAGCCAGTGGTGATTAACAAATTGGTGGTTGATAAAGATAGCCACGATAATTAAGGAAGGTGGAGTTTAGGAGGAAAGTTTGGTGGTTTTCCCCGGGATGTTATCCAGGAGGAATGATTGGTTGCATTGTCTCCATTTGGTTGGTCTAGGGCCACATCCTCTTTCGCCATTTTAGCTAGGAGGTTGGCGGTTAGTGGAGCTGGGGGTGTGGCTCTCGCGCGCTGTGCGCGTAATTTATGGTTTATGTGAGACAATGTGGATATTGAAGGTTTCAGGTTTGATATTATACCAATTTGGGTTGTTGCCAAGAGCTCAGCTATTACATTTTACAAGTGTTATTGTATTTATATATTTCATACTTGAAATAAAATGCTGTGACCATTCCCCTTTCCAACTACACATATGTCTGTGTCGTTATTTAGTTAGGGGGGGGGGGTCAGGTGAGGTGTATTAGGTGTTTCTCCTATGCCCTGAACTCCTGTCTGCCATTGACAGGTCATGGAGGGAGCCTGATTGCTCTGCTATTCCATTTCTTAAAAGGAACCGGACCTATGGTCACGTGGGCAGTTGGGGGCCCAAATGTTGGCCTTCCACCTATCAGTATATTATCCCCTATTACTATAGGATAACATTAATCCTCTTTACATGTGTTTTCATATGATACATCATCTATTGGGATCAGTAAGGACTAATTTTCAGACCACAGCGTCTATATGGGACACGCTGTGTGGGATAATGTTTAATCTATATGTACTATTAATATGTGACATTTTTGGAGGTATTAGGCCTAGCATGTACAGTGTGATATTTCAAAGCGGCTTTTCTTTCTTATCCACTGCTTTGATCTCACAGCCTGTTCTGTAAATAAGTTCTTTCATTATAGGGTGGTCTTTAAGAGGGGGTGGTCTTATGTTATTTTTATTCTGTGAGTAATGTGTCCTCCATACATTCTATACAATGTGTTACGTTCCTTGAGATCTGTATAGTCATCAGTGCCTTCCCCTCACTGATCTCTGTCCTCGGCCTTAAGGTTCATGGCCTCATTGTTTGGATGGTGTTGCCTTACATATTTAGGCTTTGTAGTCTCTATTTTGTCTTTGCAGCAGGACAGCTGACAATCGTAGTGTCAATGTTCGTTGTGGTTTAGTCATCAATCACCCAATGAGTCTAGATAACAGAGGGACCTCTATAGTATTGAGTTTAAAAACTTAAATATTCATGTTTTACTGTTTAGTGTAGGAAAGAAAAAAATATATACTTGGCTTTATGGAAATGTATACTATAGCTTTATGGAGGCCTGCAAGTTCCAGCACAGCTGCTCTGGTCCCTATTGTTTCTGTCCCATTGGGTCAGAAATGCTGACATCAGGTTAACTGTACACATGACTACTGTGGGCAGTTCTTGGAACTGGGAACTGTGTCCTAGAGCAGTGGCACTTACAGTGGGGGGCCTCCAAGAGGTTAAGAATTATATACCGAATGAACGTGACGTCAACACTTCAATTCTGATGGAGTTGGAAGCCTTAGGGACTGGAGCACTGGTGGTGGAACTTGAGGGCCTCATACAAAAAAAGAGTTGTTTTTTATTACAGTATTATTATTTTTTACACATAGAGTTCCCCATCCTCTTTTAACAAAAACCTTCAACAACCCCTTAAATTTGGCCACTCTGACCCATTGGACTCTCCAGTCATGTCATATATGTGACCCCCTGGCTTTCATCCCCTGAGACAGATATTGAAGGTTCGCCAACACACATAGATTGGAAAGGTTAGACGAAATAGCTAGTCTTCTGATTCATACACAATGGGGAGGACTAAGGCCATCATATGGGTTCACTTAACCCCTTCATTTAGCTTATCTATAGGCGGGGGTAACTGATTCCCAGGTCTAATATATGTGAACACTCAACTATGGTCACGGTCAGACTACCACATCATAGCACCAGGCCCATCTCCCAATGGCTCTGGTATAAATAAAGTTTTAAGGTCCAGCAAAAGACAACCTCTTTGGAGATTACAGTTACAGTCAAGCACTTGCCCTCAGGGTGTGTTTTTTAAAGGATGGTCTCAAATTAGCTCCGTCCTGTGTACAAATTGATAACAGCAATAATTAATGTGAACCCATTACGTTGTTTAGTACTTGTTGTCTGATCTGTAGGTGTATGTTATAGATCAATAGGAGCTGAGCAGTTTAATTATAGTAGATTCTGTAGAACCTGTTATGTCCTTATGAATCCATATTCTTCTATCATCATCTGATAATCCGGAACATCTCATAGTCTGGCATCCATCATGTTCCTAGCAGAAAGCAAAGGTTAAAGGTGTGAGTGTAATCATATGGTCTGGCTTCTGCCCGTAATACTATCCAATCTGCTCTCCTCCTAATTGGTCTTAATGGTTTAGGAGGTCAAGGACAAAGAAAAGCTGTGTAATTTTGCACATGCCAGTAACGGCTGAACACACAAGCAAAGTTTACTCAGGACACCCTGCGACGTATGCCATGAGTGTGCCGCACAGGAGGTCAGGCCAAGAGCCTGGCATCTGACAAACGAAAGCCTGGAATGAAGGCGGCATGTCTGGCACTCAGGAAGCGGAGAAGATCAGGGGCAGGAATGTCTACGAGTGACAATAACTGTCTATAAACTAATCTCTGCATGGCGCTTCATGCTTTCAGCCGGGGATGAGACAATGGCCAAGAGCTGTACATGAGTTTACTGGCCTGTGCAATAATGAGTCTAATGCAAATATATAAGATGTGCCCATACCAGACCCATCTCCCCAACAATGGTTACCTGCCAGCGCCAGGTGACCATCAAACACCACTTTACAGGGCTACCCGCTGCCCCTGTTACAAATACCCCCCGTCCCCCTGACAATGGCGGTCATCTGTTTTATTTATCTATGGTTATGGTAACCCTGGTGCCGTTGAGTGAAATGCAACAGGAATATTCCAGAACTTAGGTTAGGTGATCAATATCAGATTGGTGGGAGTCTAATACACCCCCCCCCCCCGAAAATCAGCTGCGGCCATGAGCACAGCGCCATACATTTAACAGTGGCGGTGCTTGGTATTGCAGCTTTTCTCCATTCACTTTGAACATGATCATGTGATGAAAAGATATGACATTATGTTTCATCGCTATTTGGCGCAACAACTTCAATAAATAGTACCAGATACCCCTTTAACTTTTACATACTACCCACTCTTTTAATACAGGGACTAATTTAATACGTTACTGCAGTGGGCTCTTGTGCAGCTCCCCTTAGGTCCCATGAGTTTTTGCCTTGTGTAGGGTGTATGGATAAGCTAATATAAAGGGACCAGTTCCACTAAATCATCTTGATGAACCTCCAGTTAATTTGCATATTAGGGAATTGCACAGTTAGCAATTCCCTTAGAATAGATTATCCAGGACTATGATCCTAGCGTACAAGTGACTTCATCCTCTCCCAGTATCAGCTGTTCCGGCCGCATAGATTTACTCCCTTTTCATGTCTGATGTATTATTCTTGGGATAGACTTTGAAGGGCAGATTATGTTTCCCTTTTATAGGTGAGAAATATTCTTCCTCTCATCATTGTAAGATGAAGAATGTGGAAGGGGATCGAGTTCCTCGTAGGCTGCAGGTTATAGATTCATCACAGCGGGATTAGCGCTCCACTAGTCGGTAGCTGCTATATGTCTAGTGTGTAATAACCCATCCTATCAGTTGTCTCTGTCCTGTCTGCTGTACCATACCTGGTCTTATGGCTTCAGGGTAGAAAACACATCAGGAGAGGTGACAGGTCCCTAAAATATCACTTTGTCCAATGTAATTTTTATGTGATGCTTATCTGTCTGACTTGGGGCATTTGTGCCTCCACCCCATTAAAGACCCAGTGTCTGGAGTCCTTGAGTCCACCAGATAAAATTATTCTGTGGGGGCCCATTATCCATCAACACCCCACATCGACACTATCCATCAACACCCCACATCGACACCACCTACATAGACCTTAGAAGTCTCCAAATCAAGTTATCATCTGCTGATTGCCCAGAGTCCAGTATTGCATTCAAGCTGGGACCCACCGGAGGATCCTCTGATGCTCTGGTGGGCCAGTCTGACACTGTGAAAACCTAACCTATACCCCTCCAATTATTATGGCCACGGAGTGATGAGGTAGAGAGGTTCATCTCTCATCAAAAGGAGGAAAATAATTTTAGTATTTCAGGGTTTCTAGAGGGCATGTCCTCACACTTCTGTGCTCTGTGCTCTCTATATTGAGCCTCTCCCCTATCTTCTAAGTCAGGATCCTCCAGGTTAAAAGCTAAAACCTTTTCTTGAAATCTTAGCAGATCACTGCAGTGAGGTAAGAGCACAGCAGTGTGAGGAAGCATATCCAGTGCTGGAATCCTGGAATATAAATCCATATTTCACAGTCCTGCTGCTACTAACAACACAAATAAAGGTACAATTACACAGATCTCCAGGGACAATACTTGACGCTGGTTAAATTCCCTCTAACCAGGCCTGATTTTCTAGATACAGCAGACAGTATGTACTGTATATTTGGAGAATAGTAGCTAGGAGTCATTACAGCAGGTGAAATCTCCTACATCTTACACGTGTGTAACCCTACAGCAGATGGCAGGCCGCCCCCAGCAGCGGCATTACAATACATCGGCAGATACATTGCTGTCTTGTGCTGTCTTGTCCGTGGGGTGTAATTATATAAGTGTTATGTTCTTCATATTGAAGCTGATTTGGATTTTCCTTAGCTCCAGGAGGATAACAGATAATGAGGACTGAGCTCTGGCTGTCATTCTTTGAATTGTATGTTCATAAGATCATCTGGGTCTAGGGCGATAGACAAAGGGTGTAACTATAGGGGGTTTATAGGGTGTAGCCATTCCCAAACCCTTGTATATGGTGGATCCCTCTATATTACCACATAGTGGAGTTTAAAAATATTCATAGAATTTCCAGGTGAGGGTTTGGGGGTCCTTGAGCTGGGCATTTAAAATAATCTACAACTTCACAAAACAAAGTTCAGAGTAAATGTATGATGTTCCCTTCTTGGATTCTGTGGTTCTATTCCCCCCTCATTGTGTAAAGTAGTTTCTTGGAATATGCTATGTGTGTACAACAGACTTTAGTAGTCTGAGACACTCCCACCTGTTCTGGGCCGGCCCATTCGTGTACACGGGGGTGCCTCTCAGAGCAACCAAAGCTCAAATAAAGTCCAAAGAGAAAATGTTCATAGAGAAAATCCAAAAAAAGTCCATAGAAAAAATGGAAAAACTATGGCCTTTTGGTAACTGGCAATCTGAGGACTGAATAAGGACGATACTAATTAGTTTACATATGCGTTATACAATTATTTAGAAATTTAACACCCACAGTAGAAGGAATTTTTGGACCAATTTTCCGTCCATTGGAATCAGAACCAACCTGATTGGTCTTCCCCCATTTAAAAAACCTTCAACAGCCAATAGGCTACTTCTGGGATACATGTGCCCTTGTATTAGAGATACTCAGCATAGTATTATATATCACTCATGATCTTGGCCTTACCTGGGGGGCAGGTGGGGTAAGCTAGAAAGAAGCCGCCCAGCAGACATTTTGCCCCAAGCCCAGACACAAACCAGTTTGTTGGGTGAAACGATGAATGTGCGGTGTAAAACACAAGTCAGTCAGCAGTACACAGTAAATCAGGCGGCCTGTGGTTATGGCAGTATGATTTTGCTCACAGAATCCCTTTAAGGCTAGGAGTTGGCCACGGTTCGCGGTTCTATTGATGGCTTGCCGCCTTACCGTGACTTCAGTGATCCTATAGAGGAAGTTATTGCATTGTTAGTGATGGTCTGGAATGAGAAAACTTCTTCTATCACTGGATTATTGTAAATAATTAAAAAAAAACTTTTAAAAATAGTTTTAAATGCTCTTCCTAAGACCTTGTCAGCTTCAGATTAGATTTACATATACATTGCAATTGATACTTTTTTCTCCTAAAAGGGGTTGTCTAGATTTAGAAAAACTTGGCTACTTTCATCTGAAAACAGCGCCATACTTATGCACAGGATGTAAGTGGAATTGCAGCTAAGCCTCATTCACTGCAAACTAGGCGCGACCTATGCACAACTGTTTGTCCCTAGAAAAAAGAAGCCATGTTGTCTTAACCATCTACTATCTCTTACAGGAAATATTTACCAGTATGTAATTGGTTAACAAACCGGAGTAGGCTCAAAAACTAGGAAGAGTAGAAGTTTTTTCTTTATCTTTTCTTCTTCTTAAGGAAATTTTTTTTACCTGATTTAATCTTTCAGGTCAAAACATTCTGTAATTCAGGCTCCTGTGTCCTGCCATAAAATTTTAGGAGGATTTGGATTGGCATCCCATGTCTTAACTTTTCTCTATTCTGACTTTTCTTTTAAAGGGGTTTTCCAGGAATCCCGGGAAAGCACAGAGGGGGCATAGAAGACATAAAGAAGAAAATAATAATAAGAAAATAAAAAAATAATAAAGAAGTCTGTTCCAGACACTCCAGACAATAATGGGACCCTCTGTAGCCAATGACATCACTTGGGTTTTAGTGACATCACTTGAGCCCGTTGAGGCCACTAATTAACTGAAGTGGGTCCTGTGACTAGACTTCTGGCCCCGTTTGGAGTGTTGTTGTACAGACATTAGCTGCAATGCTGGAAACTGGCCACAGTGGGGTAGGTACACTTTTTCCCCCTTGCGCTTGCCTTGGCCCCTAAGTGGTTTTTCGAAATTCCAAGAAAATCCCTTTAACAATTGATTGAGGAAAACCAGGAAGAACTACACAGAACCCAGTGCTGTGTTGGACCCCCTAATCTGATATTTATCCCCTGTCCTGTTGTTAAAAAATCTGGAATAGCCCTTTAAGACTTGACATGCATGACAAGTTATTTTTTGGAATTATCATACAATGTAATAAATTCCCACATTTAAGGACCTCTCTTATTGGTGAAGGCTTCTGGATTTGCACAGATGAAAGTACTTCCTTAAGTGAAAGCTAATTGATTCCAAGTCATTTGGAGAAATTCTAGAGGTGTAGCCAGACACTGGACCCTTGAGGATTGGGAATTAAAACCCTCTTTCCCTTAATGAATACCGGAGGGTTAAATGTTACACACAAGGGAGACCTGTCTGTCATCAGTCAGGGCTGAACTCAACGTACAATCCATGATTTGGAAATTTGGTATCCTTGGCTGAGGCGGAAAGACCTTGGAATTGGGAATTCTGCTCCTTTTAATGGGATTTTGTGAGATGGAATTCAATTTATAGCAATAATGTACACACCATGAAAAATCTATCTGCACATGGCTGGCTTGACCCCTTTACCTGGGATATAGGATTTCATGCTATTAAGTGGCAGAAAGGATACTATGGGGACCCCGGCTCAGCTTTGATCCTTTAGGACAACATGACCCCAGACCTTGATCTCGTCACAGAATGTTTGTGGGACAAAGTGAACCGATGAAGGACAAGAGGGAACTGGATCTCCACATTCTTACTTACGTTAGACGCAACTGTATAGCCATTGCCGGGGGTTGTGTGGTTAAAAGAATATTTAAAATTATACCCTATTTGGGAATTCTGAATAAATAGAGGGGGTGCCCTGTTCAGGACCATTTTGGAGCTACAAAATGTTTTAACCAATATAGGACCCAATGGGGCTCATTTACTAAGGGTCCGAATGCCACACTTTAGTCGGGTTTCCCGAATATCTCCATTTTGCACGGAATTGCCCCGGGTTTTTTGGCACATGCGATCAGATTGTGGTGCATCGGCGCCGGCTTGCACGTGACAGAAATTGGGGGCCTGGCCATCGGACAACCCGACGGATTTGGAAAACCAGCGGAATTTAAAAAATGATTTGTGTCGCAAGATCAGCACTCACATGCACCAGGAAGAACAAGGTGAACTCCAGCGGACCTCGGCGCAGCAGCGACACCTGCTGGATATTGGGCGCATAACTTTAGTGAATCCCGGCAGACCCGAATCCTCGTCAGACAACGCGCCGCAGGATCGCAACTGGACTGGGAAGTAAATGTGCCCCAATATGTTTAAGAGTAAGGCCCGTTCCACACTTGCGATGAACTCGCATCACACTCGCAACCCATGCTGCCGGGAAGGCATGGCCCGAACGCTGCACACCGGGAGTGAACTGACATGCTGAGTTCACTCCCGCGGTGCAGCTTTCGAGCTGTGCGTTCCTGGCAGCATGCGTTGCGAGTTCATCGAATCACACTCGCAAGTGTGGAACGGGCCTAAATGGGCAATACATTAATTAGAATTAGATTTTTGTAGTACTTAATACTTCCTCTGGAGGTGCTGCAGCGAAACTTCTCTATCATTCTTATGGATTCTTTCGAATGTATTCAGAAAGAGATATGGGGTATGTATCTTACATTCCAAATTATAGCCTTATTTACTGAAGTGATCATAATTCTGCTGACCTAGCAGCATCAAAGAGAGTCATGGTAGGTCCAGAAAATATGGTCGGACTATACAGACTCAACTCATTTAATTGAGTTAGGGAACCCTTCTCTATCCAAAGTTTATTTCTATAATTAACCTTTCCCTTGTAATCCTTTCTCCAGCAGCTGTTTCATCGATGCCATTGCCTCAGGCTGTAGGAGCTTATCTGTTGGTTTTGGTTGGAATAGTCATCTGCTGACACAAGGCCCATGTCGATGAGTAAGAAAATAATTATACAATTTCTAACAATGAGACCAAACCTTGGTGGGGTTATCACTTTTCTATATATAGCACATGGTAATTATACACCTTTTAGATTAATTATGCCTAATGGAGTCTTCCACCTTGGTCCACTGTCAACCAAAGTCTAGAGGTGAACCATGAGGAGATCCAAGCCTTCGCTGAACTCAATAGAGGCAATTTGAGCTCATAGAGACATCCTCCAAAGTGTTGGACAAAGCTGAACATTGGGGCTCCTGGTAGTCTTTAATTTTTTTTATTTCTGCACTTATATACCTTATGGTGACTGGGGTCCATGTACAATATTACACTGGATATAGGTATTAGATAAATGGTGGATGAACCCATTGATGTTCCAGGACCAGTTGACCATCTCATGTATATGATCTCCTACTGACTCTACCCCAAAGTTGTTGGGAAGGAGAGGAACTTTATTCTTACTTTGGAGGCTACAAGATTACACCTAAAATCAGGGTCGTATCTTGTAGGTGCAAAATATATGGTCTTGTCTGGGTCCCGAAGCCTAAGGAGGTCTGTAGGTTGTCTCTTCCTCCTAAGAAGAGACCAGCACTTTAAAGAATCCATTATAGTTGGAACATCTAATACAGATGTTGTATCACAGCCAAGGAGATTCTCAGAACTGTTGTCCCTTTTAGGCCCCTTGATAATGCCCCATGGTGGGACACAAAGCAAACTTGGACGAGATACTTCAGATTTCACTTTCTGTGTGTGACCTCTTGTAAGCAGCTATTAAAATAAAACATAGATCTATTAGGACGTTCCTCAGCCAATGCTTGATTTTGACCTGACCGGGGGGAAGAACTGTGTAGATAAAGCGCTAGGAATTGGATAAGTGTGGGAGCGTCTACAGCTCCTGCTGCTGGGAACATACAACTGCAAGAGGAACAAAGGCAACGATATCTGCGGCCAATATAAGCAATTGTATCAGAAATCACAATGGCTGCTGTTTGAATTTTCAGTTTGATGTTTGACATTTGTGGAATTTAGAGTTAGTATTTGTGACGACTTTTTATATTTTTCACTATTTTTCACCCTAACCTTTGCATTGCTAGTCACTGGGGTAACTAGAACAACCAGAACAGGGGGTGTCTGAGCTAATGGAAACAATGAGTTCAGCCAATGGTTAGTCCTCCCACGCCTCCCCTTTCCCCGTTCACAGGCTAGTGTTTATAATGAGGAGAGTAAAACCTCTGATGGTTGCTTATCTACCGTGAGAATGATGACAGAACATGCTGGAATTCAACATGTCCAAACCTTTAAACCTCCAAGTTCACATCTACACTGGAGGCTCTTTGAGGAACCTATGGGTCAGATTGAAGTAAAGTAAAAAATAATCCATCACTGAAATAGAAGGCCGTTTTGGAAACTTTTGAATGGGAATGAGATCTTAGGCTAACCTCTTTGGACACCCCTATATAATAATAATAATAATAATAATAATAATAATAATAATAATAATAATAATAATATATGCATAAGATTGGCTGTTGGTCCCACCAAAATTAAAACAAACTTATTTGGAAAACTTTATTTTTACGTTTACGGGCAACTTAAGGGCCAAAAAACTTGCTTGTATGGTGTCTCCAAGCAGATGTGAAGGAACCTTTAGATCTGGATGAAATATAAAGGACCCCCATACCCATTTACCTGACCCAGTTAACTAACTTTTATGGAGATCTCCCCACTCTGGTATCATTGGGCGAATGTAAACTATTGGTGGTTTAGCTCTTTCTGTAGATGTAGGTAAATGTCTACTCAGTAACACAGTGGGGGTCATTTACTAAGGGCCCGAATCGCTCTTTTTCGGCGGGTGTCCCTGAAATTACCATTTTGCGATGAATTGCCCCAGGTTTTTGGCACATCGACGCCAGAATGCATGCGTCGGAAATCGGGGGGCGCGGCCATCAGAAAACCCGACAGATTCGGAAAAACCGCGGTATTTAAAAAAAAAATGTGTCGCTTGACACGCGCTTACCTGCACCCAGGATAGGATGGTGAACTCCGGTGGACTTCAGCGCAGCAGCGACACCTGATGGACATCGGGCGCACTACCTTAGTGAATTGCCGGAAGACCCGAATCCTCGACGGAGAACGTGCCGCTGGATCGCGACAGGACTGGGTAAGTAAATGTGCCCCATATTATTGGTAATTTGGGCGGCCGCCCTGGGCCCAAGGCTTCTGTCCAGCCAATGGCCACCTAAACCAACCACCAAGTTTGAAACTGACCCATGGATCTAACAAGGAGAAGGGAATCCACCCCGGTACTACTCATACATGTTTTTCCCAACTCCTAACATATTTGTCTCATAACAGAATAACCTCACAATACAATATCATAAATCTGTTCTGTATATCAGTGGGTTGTCAAGAACCAGTAAACTCCAAAAAACTAGTAGCTACCGGTTGCTGGTGGTTTCACAATTTTATTGTAGTTTAAATTAAAATTTCAGAATTTGAAATGTGAGGAACGTTTAGGATTATTATGGACCCTTCTTCAGGCTGAGCTCATGATAATGTATATATGGTGCTGTGTGTGCTGGAGAACCAATGACTATGCTTGTTTGAGTAAGGAATTATGGTAAAAATTCTTACTAAAAAAAATATGCATTTTGGGGTAAAACCCCTGAAATGCCTATATTTGGTAGTTGGTTTATTTATGATAATTTTTTTTGTAGTCTTACTCTATTCTGGATGTAACTCTGGAATTTTTCCGTAAATCTATCTATAAAAAATGAATATATTTGTTTGTAATATTAATAGTTACATTATTTTTTTTACTAATAATAACATTCTTAAAGGAACAGTCCAACCCCCTTCATCCACATGATACACGTTTTATGCTTCAGTAGCCAGAGGATGTGGCCAACCAAACAAAACTACGGATATCAATGTAAATCTGCAGGACAAGTTATAAACTTTCCAGATCCGATTTCAAAGTGGGGTGAAAATTTCTTAGGATTTAAGAAACAAATATTAATTACAAGGAAACACAAGACGTAAAGGGAGGAGCCCAAAGGCCTCCTGAACCCTCTACAGATGCAGGTCTCTTGTGGCCACTTAAGGAGAACTTGAAGAGAGGAACTTAAGTGGTCACACAAGTCACCAAATTTCCTGTGTTATTTTTAATGTGAGATTGAAAAGGTGGAATGGCCTAGGACTGAAACAGCAAAAAGTTTGTAGCTTGATGTTTGCTGCCCCATGCAGATAACTTAAACAACCACTTTATTCAATTAATTTCTTGGCATGGTCCATCATGGGGTTAATAGCAGCTGGAGATTCATATATACAGCAATGTTTACCCTCCTGCCATCACCAGGGGCTCTGCCCGTAGCACTTTCCAGGATCTCTATTGTGCGTCCGCCATATACAAGACAAACCTGTCTGTGTCATGGAAAGAAAACGTTCATTGCAAATAATAAACAGACGCGACACGTTTACATTTCCGTTGTTGCGATTCCTATTGACGTGAATTAGCTGCAGGTTCTTGGTTTTATCTGTTGGAGTTGAGTGTCACCGACAGGATGTAATTATTTCCATTTGGCTTGTAAGACCTGATTATACGGCTGCAGAATTAGACCTAAATGCCGTTTATACAGCAGCTGGCTGATACCAGAGAGACAATGGCTGACGTGCTCTCCTATAGAAGCGCAAGAACTTTCATGCTTCAAAGTCCCTTATAAGCAACTTACTAACATTTGGCAGGAGTAATGTGGATTTTTTCAGGGAAAACGTGAAATATTTATTTCTTAAATAAACTTAAGCAAAATATTTTACTTACCGTAATCGATAACTTTTCATTTACTTAAAGCTATTTAAGTATTTATCTGCCTGCAGATAGGAGACTCGAGTGCACAATTTGCTCAATCTGCTAAGCCCCTCATGCTCTATAACATGCTGTTTGCAGATAGGACACTATGTATAATCAATCTGCTCAGCTTCTCCTGCTCTATAACATGCTGCTTGCAGATAGGACACTTTGAAGGATTTGCTCATCTCCTCCTGCTCTATAACATGCTGCCTGCACATAGAACACCATGTATGATCTGTTCGGCTCCACCTGCAGATAGGACACTTTGAAGTATTTGCTCAGCTCCTCCTGCTCTATAACATGCTGCCTGCATATAGGACACTTTGTACAATCTCCTCAGCTCCTCCTGCTCTATAACATGCTGCCTGCAGATAGGACACTATGTACAATCTGCTCAGCTCCTCCTGCTCTATAACATGCTGCCAAGTATTTGCTCAGCTCCTCCTGCTCTATAACATGCTGCCTGCAGATGCTGCCTCGGGACATTGGGCAAGTCTTCCCCCTTTTCCATTCTGATCATATGTTAGAACAGAGGGAGGTAATTGGTACAGTAACGCTTCGTTTTTCTCCCTTTTGTCTCCTGTTCCAAGCATCTTTCCTGATCATAGGTTCGATTTCGCTCATATTGCGGCTCCACAATGGAGGGAAACCTGATCCCTGGGTGTCAAAGAGAAGCAGGTTTGATGGAATTTCCAGTGGCAGATGGTGGAGAGACAGGGAGAGAATGAGGCAGCCCGGAGGCACCCGGGAACACAACACCCTGTGACCAACCCAAGGCAAGGTGCAACACTAACAGCCTGACAATGCCCGAGCCCAACCGAGGCCAAGCCTGGCGAACAGAGAAACATGTGTCCAGGAACAAACATGTCCTATGTTCTGAGCCCCGGCCTTTGTCTGCCGCTCTCTACTCTCCGTCCTTCCATCTCCGTCTTTCTCCTCTCGCTGGTATGAAAACCGATCCCTCGCTCAGAAAGAAGCGCTGCCATCTGTACGGGATAAATAGGATTCAATTACCCTTAAAATTCACACAAATAAAGAAAAAGTGAAAGGAAACGGCTTGTATTCCTTTTAGGAGACGTTCTTTCGACTGAGGAGCAGGCAAAAACTTTAAAAAGTAAAATTATGGAAAAGTCACTCCAATGATTTCCAAATTTTTTCAATAGAAGCAGTACAACGGGAGTCCTGAAGATGGTGTGAGCCTATAGTAGTAGCATAGTAGATAAAGATGTGGGTCCATCATGTCTAACTAAATACTCCATTGAACAAGCAGTCCCCTCCGTGGAGGGTATGAATTGTCCTTTCTAAAATTCCCACTTTCATGTTAAAATTCGCCCATTTACCTATAAAAAAAATCATCTCCAAAATCGTATGCAAATGAGCTGAGAAGAGTCACTATTTTCCCCGAGATGAGTCACTTTTAGGGGCTGAAGGGGAACTTTATGTTCGGGTCTATGGTACCTAGAAACTTGCTTTTGGTGTCATTTTAATGATAAGAATGTCATCTTTCAAATAACTTCAAGCTTTTTGTTCCGTGAGCTACAGAATAATAGATATGTGAAGTTAAAGGGAATCTGTCAACAGGAATGTTATTTTTAGCTGGTGACAGATTCCAATAGGCTATTTTAAAAATGACGTTGTCAGCATTCTGAATCATTTCAGTTGTTTATAAAACTTCATTTCACACTACCTGGCTCCCTGTCAGCAGCATGAAGTGAGTCCTGGGGGAACGGGTGCAGCAGCCTATGTGTGAATCAGTCTCCTCATGCATTCTTCCTCTCCTCCACATCATTCCCCTCCCTCCTCTCCCTGGTCAATGCAGTGACAAGAAGTGGGGAGGTAGTGGGATTTGGTTGAGTGGATGAAAAATGCATGATGAGACTGAGACACACACAAATAGGCTTCTGCAGTTGCCCCCCACCGCAGCCTCATCTTGGGACTCGCCACTTGCTGTTGGCAGGGAGCCAGGTAATGTGAAACAAAGTTTTATAAAATATTGAAACGATTCAGAATGATGACAAAGAAATTTTTAAAATAGCATAGCATAGGCTATTGGAACCTGTCACCAGTTCAAAATTACATTCTTGTTGACAGGTTCCCTTTAAACAAGATTTGGATTTTTGTCTGCTGCTCACATTTCTGTGAATCTGTATCTCTCAAGCCTAATGCAATTGGAAAGATGAGATGCTTATCTTTAATATTAACATTCTGGGTAGCATAAAGTGCAAGATAATGGCATCTGAAGTGACAGTCCCCTGTCAGCCTCTATAAGTGATTCATTCCTGTGAAAAAGTGACTCTTTCCAGCTCATTTGCATATAACTGTGGAGGTGATTATTTATAGATGGTTGTTTAGTGATGCAAAAGCTGGTGACAGGTTCCCTTTAAAGGGATTGTCTTTGATTCAATCCTGGTGATCTTTAGAGATTGGAAAGTCACCTGAATTGCCTGATGTACAGGAGCTCCACTACGTGGGTCCAACATCAATTTCTAAAAGGGGATCCCCATTTAATTGCATTGTGTCTATGATGTGGGGGAGTCCGTGTGCATCAAGTCACTTGTGTAATTTATCACAAACATAAATGTAGTATTGTAATTAATTCTACGCTTGACATGCTACAACACTGTGCGGGGGAAGCCGCCCGAGGCACCTGGCTACAGCGAGTAGGAAGTGTGCCCAAACCCTAAACCTGGATATAGCACACAATCCACAACCGCCATACAGTGCAATGTAAGCTGGTGTTCTCTGTTATCAGATACTGCAAACTCATAGTACGTCAATGGGATTACTAATAGAGGTCTCTGCCATCATGCCTACACCATGCACCCTTTAAAGGGATCTATCAGCAGGCGTGACCAATCTACTACTGCAGCTAGTGTTAGGTATTGTCCCTGGTGAGATGTGTAATTACAAATGTGGAAATGGTAGAGGAGTTTACTAGATTTTGACAATTAGAGCTGCTTTCTTACAACAACAGCGCCCCCTTGCTGTGAACAGGCTGCATTTGGTATTACAGCTGACTAAACTGCAATTTCACACACAAGCTGTGGGTAGCGGTGGCGCTAACGATGGAAGACAAGTCTTAGTAATGCGTTTTTGACTCTTTTTACCCACAACCGGCTGTATGACCACAACCATCACACGCGCAATAGTTACCATTATTCGTTTTTTTAACATTGAAAACGTTCTCCTTTGTTCTTAGCAACGCTCCAGGGCGGCATCACCTCTATGTTTACACACGACTATTGCGCTACTACTAGTATTTCCTATTGTGTACTTAATAATCTCTTGTGGTATGCTTAGAGAGCAGTCGTTCTTTAGATTTGGACGCCATCCACGTTCCCCACCCTTAATTAATCTCTCCCCTCATTAGGTAAGGAATGATTGCTGAGCTGGATGGCTTCAGACGTTACTTTCCACGTGCCCCTTCCTCCGTAATTCCTACCACACCTTCCTAAGAGCCTCCATCAGACTCTTTGAAGGGGGGGGGGGGTGATTACAGAACGGCGCGGGTGCCCGGCCTCTATTATTCTTTTTCGGAGGACAATCTAAAGGGCAGGCGGACAGGAAGGGCCACAGTTCAGTCCACCCGCAGATTTGGTTCCTTTCCAAGCAGCCCGACGCCTCGTGTTTCCTCCCTGGCTGGGCAGGAAGGAGGGCAAGAACATTTTAGGAGGAGAGAGGGCATCTTATCATATGATAAGTCACAGCCCGTCTTTAACTCTTGCTGTGACAGAACAGACTACACTACTACTAGTATATCCTCAAAATTAAAGGGATTGTCCAGTTTTAAAAAATAACACTATTCTGACTCTAGGAGGGGGAACACTCTCCTATTAGGTCCTTCTTCTATTAGCCACACACCCGATATTATAGACAATGCTGAAGCTGTCAGGTCCCAGTGCAAAATGTGTACCAGGCCCCCAATTATAATGGGGCAGATTTACTAACCCGATCCATTCGCGATCCAGCGGCGCGTTCTCTGCGCTCGATTCGGGTCCGGCCGGGAAAGCATCGGAACGCACTGGAGTTCACTGTCTCGGGCTGAGTGAAGGTAAGTGCAAGCTCCGCGACAGATTTTTTGTTTTAAATGCGGCGGTTTTTCCGAATCCGTCGGGTTTTCGTTCGGCCTTCCCCCCCAATTTCCGTTGCGTGCATGCCAGCGCCGATGCGCCACAATCCGATCGCGTGCGCCAAAATCCCGGGGTAATTCAGGGGAAATCGGCGCAAATCGGAAATATTTGGGTAACACGTTGGGAAAACGCGAATCGGGCCCTTAGTAAATTACCCCCAATGTGTTGTGTGTAGTACTAGTCTTCTCTTATAGGAAAGATAAACCATATGGGCCCCCTAAGCCTTGTGGGCCCAGTTGCGACCGCATCCTGTGCACCCCCTCAAGTTACGCCCCTGATTATAGAGGCAGCCTATACATATCAAACCTCATTTCACCTGTGGCGGTGCTACAGATCACAAACCGAACCAGAACTCGCACACAGATTTGGGTTGCAATGGGACGTGACAACCCCTGATCTTTTGCTTCATTAGTGCATCCAATGACATTCACCTCCATGGTTGCCATAAGGTGCTACATTACCCCAGCAGCAGAAGTGTATACCTGGAGAGGATTTCAACAAATATTTGTTTTTTAAAGGGGTTGACCTACTGAACCATTCCTTAAATCAAAGCCCAGTGACCTAGGGCACCCCAGCTGTTGTAAAACTACAATTCCTAGCATATATGTGCGTTCATCTGCTGTAAAAAGAGATATTTATGTGAATGAGCAATGCTGGGAGTTGTAGTTTTATAACAGATGAATTACCAAGGGTGATAGATTCTTGTCTTAAAGGGATATTTACCATCTGGAAACCTCCTTCTTAAAATAAAAATATAATATTTTACACTTACAAGTGGGTGAAAGGGGGGAGCGGATTAAGACCACCATGGGCCCTGGGCTGTATAAATATATTATAGCCCCTACAAGACTGGAATCACTTCCTACATATGGTACTAGAATCAGCTTCTTGGGAAATGGAATATGCGTCCCTACTGTCTACTTTCAATCTTCAGTTTCCGGACCTTTGGAGGACCTGTAAAGGTCCTGAAATGGCTCATGTGTGCATGTGTATTGAGAGCAGGAACAGATGTATGAGGATTTCATGGGTGAAGGTTCTTTTCAGTATAAAATTTGGTAGGTGTTCTGGGTGCCCATGGGCCTCCAAGAAGGCTTGGGCCCCGGAATGCCACCCAAACCACCTACATTATAATACACTACTGCAGGAATGGACAGTGTCATGTGGGTGGAAGGAGGAGAATGGCTCCTACTAACCTATACATGGATGTACAGTACCATGCAATACTAATTGGGAAGGGGTGATAGAAGAAGTGAGGCTCCTCCCCCAATTAAGTCCCACATTTTCTTGGCAAAAATGGGTTAAGGACATGTAACAAGCGACCTCAGAATTCTGTTTCATGAAAACTCTACTAGAGGTGGGCAGGAGTCCTCCAGGATGGGTGACATTTACAAGTTTGTTCTAATCCCAGACCCCATTTAATTGGCCTCAGTGATGGTTCATATAGTTCTGGTTCCCCCATAATAACAATGCCCGCAGGCCCCATCTCCCTCTTACCCTCCCGGATGGGAGATCCCAGCGCTCGCTGCGCACAGTCTCACTTTACAAGATTACGGGTTCTGTCTCTTCATTTCTCCGGTGGGAAAAGTCTCCAGTCGGAATAAAAAACAGATGCGTTTTCTCCCTAAATTTCTATCAGGAGTGAAGGAGGGGGGGATCTGCGCTTGCCATGTGTGGTTTTTCCTATTAATACAATGCAGGATTTATTATTATGCAGAGTTCCTTTAATCTGGACGCTGACAGTGTGAGAAACAGTAAAACGGGGAGTCAAGGTTATAAAAGAAAGAAAATGGAGGAAAAAAAGGAAGAAAATGGAAAAAGGAAGAAAGAAAAATGAGAAAAGAGAAGTACAGATGGAAGGGGTAAGGAAGAAGTAGCACGGTGGCTGAGTGAGTAGCACTTCTGCCTTGCAGCACTGGAGTCCTGGGTTCGAATCCCACCTAGGTCAACATCTGCAAAGAGTTTGTATGTTCTCTCTGTGTTTGCGTGGGTTTCCTCTGGGTACTCCGGTTTCCTCCCATACTCCAAAACATACTGTTAGGCTGTTTAGATTGTAAGCGCCATTGGGGACAGGGACCGATTTGACATGCTTTGTGCAGCGCTGCGTAATCTGTGTGCGCTATCTAAATAAAGAATTATTATTATTATATTATTAAGTAACATAAAAAGAAAGAAGAAAGATTCTATATTATTGTTGGAGAATATAAGGGTACACTAAGTGCGCCAGAGAATGATGATGGTGCCCACTCCCCCTGGCACACACATCGGATCTATCAGGATGCCCTGGCCTCCTGCTAAATCCCAGCGGGTAGCTATGATATGCTGCCACAATGGGGCACTACACAAGGTAGTGCCATGATTAACAGCACTGAGTGCTCGAAACGCATGGGAGTAGTTTTTTTTTAAATATGAGGAAATAAAGGATTACCCGTATATATATACGCGAGTATAAGCCGACCCAAGTATAAGCCGAGGCCCCTAATTCTACCACAAAAACCTGATAAAAACCTATATTTTTTTTACTCAAGTATAAGCAGAGTTTGGGTTTTCAGCACATTTTTTTGTGCTGAAAAACTAGGCTTATACTCAAGTATATGGTACTATTGTTTTAAAGAAGTGCCGCAGTTTTTTCATCTTTTTGGATTAATCACCACATGGGTTTCCTCTGGGTCCTCCGGTTTCCTCCCACACTCCAAAACATACTGTTAGGTTGATTTGATTGTAAGCTCCATTGGGGACAGGGACTGATTTGGCATGTTCTGTGCAGCGCTGCGTAATCTGTGTGCGCTATATAAATAAAGAATTATTATTATTAAATGGGCAAAGGCTATAGGAAGTGCAGCTCTGCACAGCACGGCATCCCTGTCCGGCGTGGAAGGCGGAGAAGTTGCAATTCCCATCTCAGTGCCAGTAAATTGTGACTTAATCATCTTTGTATGCCTGATAAATCCCCATCATAGTCCCTAGACGTGGTCCTACATCATTAGCGCAGACATTCCTATACCTATCATTGGCGGCGCTGGGTAATGGCGTGTAGGTGGTCACAGCTGATAATTGTGTGCACTGTGTCTGTATACAGCAAAAGACAAATACAAGCCACACCTGATATCAAACCCACATGAGTCCTAAGACCACCCGCATGGTAAGACCACCATGGGCCCTGGGTTGTATGAATATTATAGCCCCTACAAGTCTGGAATCACTTCCTACATCTGGAACTAGAATCAGCTTCTTGGGTAATGGAGGATGTGTCTCTTCTACTGCTTTCAATCTGTGGTTTCAGGACCTTTGGAGGACCTTTTAAGGTCCTGAAATGGCTCTTGTGTACAGCAGTATTTTGAGCAGGAACAGATGTATGAGGATTTCATGGGTATAAAATTTGGTGGTCGGTTTGGGTGGCCATGGGCCCCCTAGAAGGCTTGGGCCCCGGACTACTGCCCAAACTATCAATATTATAATCCACTACTGATTCTGACCCTTGATCAAACTCTTAGGAACCAAATGCTACTGATTTCTTCATAACTTTTTCTCTCCACCAAACACAAAGATTTTTACCGCATCTTAAGCCAAATGTCCGGAACACATTGAAATAAACAAAATAGCAAAAAAAAAGAAAAGAAATATGTGGCGCTATTAAAGGCGAGGGGACAATGATCATCAGATGATGAGTGACAGTGGAGTGGATGGAGCTGGAGCAGACATGGGTCACAGATCATGAGACAGTCTTCAGAATTTTGAGCAAGTCCCAAGAAAAGCAGTGAAAATTGTCGCTTTCCGGACGGAGCATCTTTGCTGCGTTACAAGTCATCGTAGAGTGACCTCGAGCCGCATTGTCTGAGATGTATCCAGGCTCGAGACGTCGGGTTCACAATTTGTTCACTTTGTGTTCTGGGGCTGGAAATGTTTCTTCCAGTAAATAAACAGAATCTTGCAGAAAGTTTCCTTTTATTCCGCTGTTTATTTCACTATTTGTACAGCTGCAGGACTTCTTATTAGTCCTTCATTTACAACAAAAGATTCTACTAACAAACAAAGCAATAACCTAAAAATAATGCGGAAAAATGTGGAGAGATTTGTTTGTTTTATCTGAGGGGTTGTGTCCTAAAAACTGGGAAAGAAGGTCCTTAAAGGGAACCTACCACCCCGATTCTACCTATAAAGGAAGAAGTAGGTGGATGGATGGGACGTGAGGAGAGCCCTTATTTGGGCTAATCCCCACGTCCCGGGTGTCTTTTAGAAAACTTTATTGTAGCTATATGCTAATTTTTTTATGCGGCTACTGGGGCGTGGAGTAGCCGGACATGAGGCTACTAGTCGCGGCTACTCCACGCCCCAGTAGCCGCGTTACTCCCCCTACCAGGTAATCTTCGGCGCACAGCTCCTGGTAGCTGCGCGCCCTCGTCCGGGTCCCCTGCGTTCTGCGCATGCACAGTGCGCAGGCCTTCGGCTGCGCGGCCGCGGCTCCGGGGCAGGAACTACTGCGCATGCGCAGTAGACGGGGGACTCGGACGAGTTTTCTAAACGACAACCGGGATGTTAGGATTAGCCCAAAAAAGGGCTCTCCTCACGTCCCATCCATCCACCTACCACCCCTTCTACCTTTATAGGTAGAATTGGGGTGGTAGGTGCCCTTTAAAGAGACCTGACACTGGGTTTTACCCCCACTAAATTACTAGTCCCTCGGGTAAGGGATGAAATGTTGTTTCTATTATTACGTCTTTTATGTGAAATCTTTCCTACTTACCTTAGAAAATTTCCCCTAATGTCAGGCAAAAATGACTTTTCTCATTGCATTTGCACACGAGATGAGTCAAGTTTAGTGCTTGCAGGGGGAGAGTCAATTCCAAAGCATCCACCTTTGTGTCCATAGCACCTAGATCTTTCTCTGCAGCTTGCATTTCCAACAATGTTTTTAGCTGTTTGTATCTCCACTTCTGTAGCTCATGGAACCACAAGCCTGATGTCATCTGAAAGATGGGATCGCTATCTTTAATAGGACACAAACAGCTTGTTTCTAGGAACTACAAAACTGAAGATAGGGGTTTCTGAACTGACAATCTCCCTGCAGCCTCTAAACTTGACTCATCTGATGTGAAAATGAGGTGAGAAGAGACACTTTTGCCTAACTTTGGGGGAGATTTTTATCACTAAACGATTGATATTTCATATAAAAGAGGGATTTAATAATAATAATAATGTTGTTATAGTTCCAAAAAGGACACCTCATACTCTACCTGTGGAGGCTAGTAGTTTAGTGGGGTAAAACCTGATGACAGGTTCTCTTTAGCGGTACCTTTTACCAGAGTTTACCCTATTAAACTAGCATCCTCTCAGGTAGGATATGAAATTTCCTTTTTAGAATTTCCTAATTGATTGGAAATCTCACCCACTGAGATTTAGTTGAGATGAGTCAAATGTAGAGGCTGCGGGGTCACTTAAATTATAAACAAGTTTCTGGTATCAGGTTAAAGAATCTCATCTGATGTGATCTAAAAGATGACTAAAGCCTGGTTCTAGGTGCTATAGAACTAAAGATAGGGGCGGCTGAAGTGATGCTCTAAACTTGACTTATCTCAGGTAAAATATGAATCTTATTTGAACTATTTCTGTTCTTTTGTAAGTGATGAACTAAACAAAGATTTTAATGAATGTGGCGCCTCGGTTTGAATAGCTGAACTGTGTGGGATTTGCTAAAATATGACTCTTCTCTGATCATTTAGAGGTGACTTTAAAGGTGATTTTTTATAGATAAACGGGTGATATTTCACATAGAAGAGGGAATTCTTGAACAACATTCCTGAGAGGGCTGGTAGTTTTAATGGGTTAAAATTTGTAGACATGTTTCCTTTAAAGGGGATTAAAAATATAGATAACAAATCCACAGGACGGCACGGTGGCTGAGTGGGTAGAACTTCTGCCTTGCAGCACTGGGATCCTCAGTTCAAATCCCACCCAGGTCAACATCTGCAAAGAGTTTACATGTTCTCTCTGTGTTTGCGTGGGTTTCCTCCGGGTACTCCAGTTTCCTCCCACACTCCAAAACATACTATTAGGATGTTGTTTAGATTGTGAGCCCCATTGGGGACAGGTACCAATTTGTCATGCTTTGTACAGCGCTGCGTAATCTGTGTGCGCTATATAAATAAAGAATTATTATTAATAGCTCTTCAATATCAAGTTTTTCAATATCAAGGTCCTATTTCCCTATTCTATATAGTTTTTTTATATTTCGTTATATTTCAATGTTTTTACAGTAAATGGTTAAAAAAAATTACATTTGAAGAGCAGCAACAATTGCTGGCGTCTCATCTGAACCCATGATTAGTGCTCATACAATCTCTGTACAATGTCTATAGTAAAGGATGGGACATATCAAATTTCAATATGGCCAATCCTTCATTCTGCATTGTGATGAGCCATCGGAAGTGTTTGGCATTAACTAACTCCCCTCTCCCTACTGAAGGCACATGCATGCTCAACCTGATCCGAGTATTCATGTTACCTCTTTGGAGGACCCTTATAGTGGCTCCCGAAGTTGGATTGGTCATGAATTATCTCAGCGTCATCTATAGGATCCATTGGATCACAAGCACCAAAATCCTGGAGTGACTGCTGGAGCCCTGGGGGGTTATTTTTGTTTTTAACTAAACATTGGGGGTATTTTTCCTTAACCTTTACTATCCTGCAATTTATAGCCCTGTTTTTTAATAATATCTGGATAGACTATGAGGAGGATTTAGTGAAACCTTTAGGGTTAGCTATCTGCATAAGAGATTCTTCTCTCATCGTCCCCATCCATTACCCCTGTAGGGGGCGAAACCTCAGCTCAAGGTCAAGTCACGCAATTAGGACCTTGACACAAGGGTCGCTCCACCAATTAGGAGACATATTGGACATCTCTGGATTTCTTCTGGACGGAAAGTAAGTACCCCCCTACTCCTAGTAATGATGTCTCCGCAATTCGCACACACTCACGCGATTGCCTTCTCTGTCACAGTTTTCATTGATACCAGCACCTGAGGACACCAGAAAAGCAGAAAATAGTCCCAGGTACAGCTGTCACTTTAATATAGCTCTGTGCACAGCAAGTCCTGGGCTGTCTGGGACTGCAGGAGATACCTGGAGTCAACTCTGGTAATGGCCTGAGTGCCCACAGAAAGGGCTCTGAGTGCCACCTCTGGCACCAGCTCCTCCTGCTCTATAACATTCTGCCTGCAGATAGGACACTATGTACAATATGCTCAGCTCCTCCTGCTCTATAACATGCTGCCTGCAGATAGGACACTATGTACAATCTGCTCAGCTCCTCCTGCTCTATAACATGCTGCCTGCAGATAGGACACTATGTACAATCTGCTCAGCTCCTCCTGCTCTATAACATTGTGCCGATAGACTAGACAGCAGTTTCCAGGTGACAGGTTCACTTTAAGCCTTCACCTAATCACTAAATCATCTATTAGTCCTTCCGACAGCAGAAGACTCACATCTGTCTGTGCTGCCTCGGGACATTGGGCAGGTCTTCGCCCTTTTCCATTCTGATCATATGTTAGAACAGAGGGAGGTAATTGGTACAGTAACGCTTCGTTTTTCTCCCTTTTGTCTCCTGTTCCAAGCATCTTTCCTGATCATAGGTTGGATTTCGCTCATATTGCGGCTCCACAATGGAGGGAAACCTGATCCCTGGGTGTCAAAGAGAAGCAGGTTTGATGGAATTTCCAGTGGCAGATGGTGGAGAGACAGGGAGAGAATGAGGCAGCCCGGAGGCACCCGGGAACACAACACCCTGTGACCAACCCAAGGCAAGGTGCAACACTAACAGCCTGACAATGCCCCAGCCCAACCGTGGCCAAGCCGGCCGAACAGAGAAACATGTGTCCAGGAACAAACATGTCCTATGTTCTGAGCCCCGGCCTTTGTCTGCCGCTCTCTACTCTCCGTCCTTCCATCTCCGTCTTTCTCCTCTCGCTGGTATGAAAACCGATCCCTCGCTCAGAAAGAAGCGCTGCCATCTGTACGGGATAAACAGGATTCAATTACCCTTAAAATTCACACAAATAAAGAAAAAGTGAAAGGAAACGGCTTGTATTTCTTTTAGGAGACGTTCTTTCGACTGAGGAGCAGGCAAAAACTTTAAAAAGTAAAATTATGGAAAAGTCACTCCAATGATTTCCAAATTTTTTCAATAGAAGCAGTACAACGGGAGTCCTGAAGATGGTGTGAGCCTATAGTAGTAGCATAGTAGATAAAGATGTGGGTCCATCATGTCTAACTAAATACTCCATTGAACAAGCAGTCCCCTCCGTGGAGGGTATGAATTGTCCTTTCTAAAATTCCCACTTTCATGTTAAAATTCGCCCATTTACCTATAAAAAAAATCATCTCCAAAATCGTATGCAAATGAGCTGAGAAGAGTCACTATTTTCCCCGAGATGAGTCACTTTTAGGGGCTGAAGGGGAACTTTATGTTCGGGTCTATGGTACCTAGAAACTTGCTTTTGGTGTCATTTTAATGATAAGAATGTCATCTTTCAAATAACTTCAAGCTTTTTGTTCCGTGAGCTACAGAATAATAGATATGTGAAGTTAAAGGGAATCTGTCAACAGGAATGTTATTTTTAGCTGGTGACAGATTCCAATAGGCTATTTTAAAAATGACGTTGTCAGCATTCTGAATCATTTCAGTTGTTTATAAAACTTCATTTCACACTACCTGGCTCCCTGTCAGCAGCATGAAGTGAGTCCTGGGGGAACGGGTGCAGCAGCCTATGTGTGAATCAGTCTCCTCATGCATTCTTCCTCTCCTCCACATCATTCCCCTCCCTCCTCTCCCTGGTCAATGCAGTGACAAGAAGTGGGGAGGTAGTGGGATTTGGTTGAGTGGATGAAAAATGCATGATGAGACTGAGACACACACAAATAGGCTTCTGCAGTTGCCCCCCACCGCAGCCTCATCTTGGGACTCGCCACTTGCTGTTGGCAGGGAGCCAGGTAATGTGAAACAAAGTTTTATAAAATATTGAAACGATTCAGAATGATGACAAAGAAATTTTTAAAATAGCATAGCATAGGCTATTGGAACCTGTCACCAGTTCAAAATTACATTCTTGTTGACAGGTTCCCTTTAAACAAGATTTGGATTTTTATCTGCTGCTCACATTTCTGTGAACCTGTATCTCTCAAGCCTAATGCAATTGGAAAGATGAGATGCTTATCTTTAATATTAACATTCTGGGTAGCATAAAGTGCAAGATAATGGCATCTGAAGTGACAGTCCCCTGTCAGCCTCTATAAGTGATTCATTCCTGTGAAAAAGTGACTCTTTCCAGCTCATTTGCATATAACTGTGGAGGTGATTATTTATAGATGGTTGTTTAGTGATGCAAAAGCTGGTGACAGGTTCCCTTTAAAGGGATTGTCTTTGATTCAATCCTGGTGATCTTTAGAGATTGGAAAGCCACCTGAATTGCCTGATGTACAGGAGCTCCACTACGTGGGTCCAACATCAATTTCTAAAAGGGGATCCCCATTTAATTGCATTGTGTCTATGATGTGGGGGAGTCCGTGTGCATCAAGTCACTTGTGAAATTTATCACAAACATAAATGTAGTATTGTAATTAATTCTACGCTTGACATGCTACAACACTGTGCGGGGGAAGCCGCCCGAGGCACCTGGCTACAGCGAGTAGGAAGTGTGCCCAAACCCTAAACCTGGATATAGCACACAATCCACAACCGCCATACAGTGCAATGTAAGCTGGTGTTCTCTGTTATCAGATACTGCAAACTCATAGTACGTCAATGGGACTACTAATAGAGGTCTCTGCCTTCATGCCTACACCTTGCACCCTTTAAAGGGATCTATCAGCATGCGTGACTATGTACTGCAGCTAGTTTTAGGTATTGTCCCTGGTGAGATGTGTAATTACAATTGTGGAAATGGTAGAGGAGTTTACTAGATTTTGACAACTAGAGCTGCTTTCTGACAACAACAGCGCCCCCTTGCTGTGAACAGGCTGCATTTGGAATTACAGCTGACTAAACTGCAATTCCACACACAACCTGTGGGTAGTGGTGGCGCTAACGATGGAAGACAAGTCTTAGTAATGTGCTTTTGACTCTTTTTACCCACAACCGGCTGTATGACCACAACCATCACACGCGCAATAGTTACCATTATCCGTTTTTTTAACATTGAAAACGTTCTCCTTTGTTCTTAGCAACGCTCCAGGGCGGCATCACCTCTGTGTTTACACACGACTATTGCGCTACTACTAGTATTTCCTATTGTGTACTTAATAATCTCTTGTGGTATGCTTAGAGAGCAGTCGTTCTTTAGATTTGGACGCCATCCACGTTCCCCACCCTTAATTAATCTCTCCCCTCATTAGGTAAGGAATGATTGCTGAGCTGGATGGCTTCAGACGTTACTTTCCACGTGCCCCTTCCTCCGTAATTCCTACCACACCTTCCTAAGAGCCTCCATCAGACTCTTTGAAGGGGGGGGGGGGTGATTACAGAACGGCGCGGGTGCCCGGCCTCTATTATTCTTTTTCGGAGGACAATCTAAAGGGCAGGCGGACAGGAAGGGCCACAGTTCAGTCCACCCGCAGATTTGGTTCCTTTCCAAGCAGCCCGACGCCTCGTGTTTCCTCCCTGGCTGGGCAGGAAGGAGGGCAAGAACATTTTAGGAGGAGAGAGGGCATCTTATCATATGATAAGCTACAGCCCGTCTTTAACTCTTGCTGTGACAGACCAGACTACACTACTACTAGTATAACCTCAAAATTAAAGGGATTGTCCGATTTAAAAAAATATCACTCTATTCTGACTCCAGGAGGGCGAAGACTCTCCTATTAAGTCATTCTTCTACTAGCCACACACCCGACATATTATAGACAGTGCCGAAACTTGAAGCTGTCAGGTCCCAGTGCAAAATGTGTACCAGACCCCCAATTATAATGGGGCACATTTACTTACCTGTCCCGTCGCGATCCCCGCTGCGCATTGTCTGATGAGGATTCGTTGTCCGATGAAGATCGTGCGCCCAATATCCTGCATGTGTCGCTTCCCGCTCAGGTCCGCCGGAGTTCACCTTCTTCTTCCCGGTGCATGTGAGTGCTGATGTTGCAACACAATTTGCTTTTTAAATTCTGCGATTTGTGTCGCATGCAAGCCGGCACCGATGTGCCACAATCCGATCGCGTGCGCCAAAAACCTGGGGCAATTTAGCACAAAACAGAAAAAATTGCGAAACCCAACGAAAATGCGTCCGACGGACCCTTAGTAAATGTGCCCCAATGTGTTGTCTATAGCAATGTTCTTCTGATATAGGAAAGATACACTATATGGGCCCCCTAAGCCTTGTGGGCCCAGTTGCGACCACATCCTGTGCACCCCCTCAAGTTACGCCCCTGATTATAGAGCCTACAAATATCAAACCTCATTTCACCTGTGGCGGTGGTATAGATCACAAACCGAACCAGAACTCACACACAGATTTGGGTTGCAATGGGACGTGACAACCCCTGATCTTTTGCTTCATTAGTGTATCCAATGACATTCACCTCCATGGTCGCCATAAGATGCTACATTACCCCAGCAACAGAAGTGTATACCTGGAGAGGATCTGTACAAATATTTGTTTTTTAAAGGGGTTGACCTACTGAACCATTCCTTTAAATCAAAGCCCAGTGACCTAGGGCACCCCAGCTGTTGTAAAACTACAATTCCTAGCATTTATGTGCATTCATCTTCTGTAAAAAGAGATATTTATGTGAATGAGCAATGCTGGGAGTTGTAGTTTTATAACAGATGAATTACCAAGGGTGATAGATTCTTGTCTTAAAGGGATATTTACCATCTGGAAACCTCCTTCTTAAAATAAAAATATAATATTTTACACTTACAAGTGGGTGAAAGGGGGGAGCGGATTAAGACCACCATGGGCCCTGGGCTGTATAAATATATTATAGCCCCTACAAGACTGGAATCACTTCCTACATATGGTACTAGAATCAGCTTCTTGGGAAATGGAATATGCGTCCCTACTGTCTACTTTCAATCTTCAGTTTCCGGACCTTTGGAGGACCTGTAAAGGTCCTGAAATGGCTCATGTGTGCATGTGTATTGAGAGCAGGAACAGATGTATGAGGATTTCATGGGTGAAGGTTCTTTTCAGTATAAAATTTGGTAGGTGTTCTGGGTGCCCATGGGCCTCCAAGAAGGCTTGGGCCCCGGAATGCCACCCAAACCACCTACATTATAATACACTACTGCAGGAATGGACAGTGTCATGTGGGTGGAAGGAGGAGAATGGCTCCTACTAACCTATACATGGATGTACAGTACCATGCAATACTAATTGGGAAGGGGTGATAGAAGAAGTGAGGCTCCTCCCCCAATTAAGTCCCACATTTTCTTGGCAAAAATGGGTTAAGGACATGTAACAAGCGACCTCAGAATTCTGTTTCATGAAAACTCTACTAGAGGTGGGCAGGAGTCCTCCAGGATGGGTGACATTTACAAGTTTGTTCTAATCCCAGACCCCATTTAATTGGCCTCAGTGATGGTTCATATAGTTCTGGTTCCCCCATAATAACAATGCCCGCAGGCCCCATCTCCCTCTTACCCTCCCGGATGGGAGATCCCAGCGCTCGCTGCGCACAGTCTCACTTTACAAGATTACGGGTTCTGTCTCTTCATTTCTCCGGTGGGAAAAGTCTCCAGTCGGAATAAAAAACAGATGCGTTTTCTCCCTAAATTTCTATCAGGAGTGAAGGAGGGGGGGATCTGCGCTTGCCATGTGTGGTTTTTCCTATTAATACAATGCAGGATTTATTATTATGCAGAGTTCCTTTAATCTGGACGCTGACAGTGTGAGAAACAGTAAAACGGGGAGTCAAGGTTATAAAAGAAAGAAAATGGAGGAAAAAAAGGAAGAAAATGGAAAAAGGAAGAAAGAAAAATGAGAAAAGAGAAGTACAGATGGAAGGGGTAAGGAAGAAGTAGCACGGTGGCTGAGTGAGTAGCACTTCTGCCTTGCAGCACTGGAGTCCTGGGTTCGAATCCCACCTAGGTCAACATCTGCAAAGAGTTTGTATGTTCTCTCTGTGTTTGCGTGGGTTTCCTCTGGGTACTCCGGTTTCCTCCCATACTCCAAAACATACTGTTAGGCTGTTTAGATTGTAAGCGCCATTGGGGACAGGGACCGATTTGACATGCTTTGTGCAGCGCTGCGTAATCTGTGTGCGCTATCTAAATAAAGAATTATTATTATTATATTATTAAGTAACATAAAAAGAAAGAAGAAAGATTCTATATTATTGTTGGAGAATATAAGGGTACACTAAGTGCGCCAGAGAATGATGATGGTGCCCACTCCCCCTGGCACACACATCGGATCTATCAGGATGCCCTGGCCTCCTGCTAAATCCCAGCGGGTAGCTATGATATGCTGCCACAATGGGGCACTACACAAGGTAGTGCCATGATTAACAGCACTGAGTGCTCGAAACGCATGGGAGTAGTTTTTTTTTAAATATGAGGAAATAAAGGATTACCCGTATATATATACGCGAGTATAAGCCGACCCAAGTATAAGCCGAGGCCCCTAATTCTACCACAAAAACCTGATAAAAACCTATATTTTTTTTACTCAAGTATAAGCAGAGTTTGGGTTTTCAGCACATTTTTTTGTGCTGAAAAACTAGGCTTATACTCAAGTATATGGTACTATTGTTTTAAAGAAGTGCCGCAGTTTTTTCATCTTTTTGGATTAATCACCACATGGGTTTCCTCTGGGTCCTCCGGTTTCCTCCCACACTCCAAAACATACTGTTAGGTTGATTTGATTGTAAGCTCCATTGGGGACAGGGACTGATTTGGCATGTTCTGTGCAGCGCTGCGTAATCTGTGTGCGCTATATAAATAAAGAATTATTATTATTAAATGGGCAAAGGCTATAGGAAGTGCAGCTCTGCACAGCACGGCATCCCTGTCCGGCGTGGAAGGCGGAGAAGTTGCAATTCCCATCTCAGTGCCAGTAAATTGTGACTTAATCATCTTTGTATGCCTGATAAATCCCCATCATAGTCCCTAGACGTGGTCCTACATCATTAGCGCAGACATTCCTATACCTATCATTGGCGGCGCTGGGTAATGGCGTGTAGGTGGTCACAGCTGATAATTGTGTGCACTGTGTCTGTATACAGCAAAAGACAAATACAAGCCACACCTGATATCAAACCCACATGAGTCCTAAGACCACCCGCATGGTAAGACCACCATGGGCCCTGGGTTGTATGAATATTATAGCCCCTACAAGTCTGGAATCACTTCCTACATCTGGAACTAGAATCAGCTTCTTGGGTAATGGAGGATGTGTCTCTTCTACTGCTTTCAATCTGTGGTTTCAGGACCTTTGGAGGACCTTTTAAGGTCCTGAAATGGCTCTTGTGTACAGGAGTATTTTGAGCAGGAACAGATGTATGAGGATTTAATGGGTATAAAATTTGGTGGTTGGTTTGGGTGGCCATGGGCCCCCTAGAAGGCTTGGGCCCCGGACTACTGCCCAAACTATCAATATTATAATCCACTACTGGTTCTGACCCCTTGATGGAATTCTTAGGAACCAAATGCTACTGATTTCTTCATAACTATTTCTCTTCACCAAATACAAAGATTTTTACCGCATCTTAAGCCAAATGTCCGGAACACATTAAAATAAACAAAATAGCAAAAAAAAGAATAGAAATATGTGGCGCTATTAAAGGCGAGGGGACAATGATCATCAGATGATGAGTGACAGTGGAGTGGATGGAGCTGGAGCAGACATGGGTCACAGATCATGAGACAGTCTTGAGAATTTTGAGCAAGTCCCAAGAAAAGCAGTGAAAATTGTCGCTTTCCAGACGGAGCATCTTTGCTGCGTTACAAGTCATCGTAGAGTGACCCCGAGCCGCATCGTCTGAGATGTATCCAGGCTCGAGACGTCGGGTTCACAATTTGTTCACTTTGTGTTCTGGGGCTGGAAATGTTTCTTCCAGTAAATAAACAGAATCTTGCAGAAAGTTTCCTTTTGTTCCGCTGTTTATTTCACTATTTGTACAGCTGCAGGACTTCTTATTAGTCCTTCATTTACAACAAAAGATTCTACTAACAAACAAAGCAATAACCTAAAAATAATGCGGAAAAATGTGGAGAGATTTGTTTGTTTTATCTGAGGGGTTGTGTCCTAAAAACTGGGAAAGAAGGTCCTTAAAGGGAACCTACCACCCCGATTCTACCTATAAAGGAAGAAGTAGGTGGATGGATGGGACGTGAGGAGAGCCCTTATTTGGGCTAATCCCCACGTCCCGGGTGTCTTTTAGAAAACTTTATTGTAGCTATATGCTAATTTTTTTATGCGGCTACTGGGGCGTGGAGTAGCCGGACATGAGGCTACTAGTCGCGGCTACTCCACGCCCCAGTAGCCGCGTTACTCCCCCTACCAGGTAATCTTCGGCGCACAGCTCCTGGTAGCTGCGCGCCCTCGTCCGGGTCCCCTGCGTTCTGCGCATGCACAGTGCGCAGGCCTTCGGCTGCGCGGCCGCGGCTCCGGGGCAGGAACTACTGCGCATGCGCAGTAGACGGGGGACTCGGACGAGTTTTCTAAACGACAACCGGGATGTTAGGATTAGCCCAAAAAAGGGCTCTCCTCACGTCCCATCCATCCACCTACCACCCCTTCTACCTTTATAGGTAGAATTGGGGTGGTAGGTGCCCTTTAAAGAGACCTGACACTGGGTTTTACCCCCACTAAATTACTAGTCCCTCGGGTAAGGGATGAAATGTTGTTTCTATTATTACGTCTTTTATGTGAAATCTTTCCTACTTACCTTAGAAAATTTCCCCTAATGTCAGGCAAAAATGACTTTTCTCATTGCATTTGCACACGAGATGAGTCAAGTTTAGTGCTTGCAGGGGGAGAGTCAATTCCAAAGCATCCACCTTTGTGTCCATAGCACCTAGATCTTTCTCTGCAGCTTGCATTTCCAACAATGTTTTTAGCTGTTTGTATCTCCACTTCTGTAGCTCATGGAACCACAAGCCTGATGTCATCTGAAAGATGGGATCGCTATCTTTAATAGGACACAAACAGCTTGTTTCTAGGAACTACAAAACTGAAGATAGGGGTTTCTGAACTGACAATCTCCCTGCAGCCTCTAAACTTGACTCATCTGATGTGAAAATGAGGTGAGAAGAGACACTTTTGCCTAACTTTGGGGGAGATTTTTATCACTAAACGATTGATATTTCATATAAAAGAGGGATTTAATAATAATAATAATGTTGTTATAGTTCCAAAAAGGACACCTCATACTCTACCTGTGGAGGCTAGTAGTTTAGTGGGGTAAAACCTGATGACAGGTTCTCTTTAGCGGTACCTTTTACCAGAGTTTACCCTAATAAACTAGCATCCTCTCAGGTAGGATATGAAATTTCCTTTTTAGAATTTCCTAATTGATTGGAAATCTCACCCACTGAGATTTAGTTGAGATGAGTCAAATGTAGAGGCTGCGGGGTCACTTAAATTATAAACAAGTTTCTGGTATCAGGTTAAAGAATCTCATCTGATGTGATCTAAAAGATGACTAAAGCCTGGTTCTAGGTGCTATAGAACTAAAGATAGGGGCGGCTGAAGTGATGCTCTAAACTTGACTTATCTCAGGTAAAATATGAATCTTATTTGAACTATTTCTGTTCTTTTGTAAGTGATGAACTAAACAAAGATTTTAATGAATGTGGCGCCTCGGTTTGAATAGCTGAACTGTGTGGGATTTGCTAAAATATGACTCTTCTCTGATCATTTAGAGGTGACTTTAAAGGTGATTTTTTATAGATAAACGGGTGATATTTCACATAGAAGAGGGAATTCTTGAACAACATTCCTGAGAGGGCTGGTAGTTTTAATGGGTTAAAATTTGTAGACATGTTTCCTTTAAAGGGGATTAAAAATATAGATAACAAATCCACAGGACGGCACGGTGGCTGAGTGGGTAGAACTTCTGCCTTGCAGCACTGGGATCCTCAGTTCAAATCCCACCCAGGTCAACATCTGCAAAGAGTTTACATGTTCTCTCTGTGTTTGCGTGGGTTTCCTCCGGGTACTCCAGTTTCCTCCCACACTCCAAAACATACTATTAGGATGTTGTTTAGATTGTGAGCCCCATTGGGGACAGGTACCAATTTGTCATGCTTTGTACAGCGCTGCGTAATCTGTGTGCGCTATATAAATAAAAACTTATTATTATTATTATTAATAGCTCTTCAATATCAAGTTTTTCAATATCAAGGTCCTATTTCCCTATTCTATATAGTTTTTTTATATTTCGTTATATTTCAATGTTTTTACAGTAAATGGTTAAAAAAAATTACATTTGAAGAGCAGCAACAATTGCTGGCGTCTCATCTGAACCCATGATTAGTGCTCATACAATCTCTGTACAATGTCTATAGTAAAGGATGGGACATATCAAATTTCAATATGGCCAATCCTTCATTCTGCATTGTGATGAGCCACCGGAAGTGTTTGGCATTAACTAACTCCCCTCTCCCTACTGAAGGCACATGCATGCTCAACCTGATCCGAGTATTCATGTTACCTCTTTGGAGGACCCTTATAGTGGCTCCCGAAGTTGGATTGGTCATGAATTATCTCAGCGTCATCTATAGGATCCATTGGATCACAAGCACCAAAATCCTGGAGTGACTGCTGGAGCCCTGGGGGGTTATTTTTGTTTTTAACTAAACATTGGGGGTATTTTTCCTTAACCTTTACTATCCTACAATTTATAGCCCTGTTTTTTAATAATATCTGGATAGACTATGAGGAGGATTTAGTGAAACCTTTAGGGTTAGCTATCTGCATAAGAGATTCTTCTCTCATCGTCCCCATCCATTACCCCTGTAGGGGGCGAAACCTCAGCTCAAGGTCAAGTCAAGCAATTAGGACCTTGACACAAGGGTCGCCCCACCAATTAGGAGACATATTGGACATCTCTGGATTTCTTCTGGACGGAAAGTAAGTGCCCCCCAACTCCTAGTAATGATGTCTCCGCAATTCGCACACACTCACGCGATTGCAGCTCCTCCTGCTCTATAACATTCTGCCTGCAGATAGGACACTATGTACAATATGCTCAGCTCCTCCTGCTCTATAACATGCTGCCTGCAGATAGGACACTATGTACAATCTGCTCAGCTCCTCCTGCTCTATAACATGCTGCCTGCAGATAGGACACTATGTACAATCTGCTCAGCTCCTCCTGCTCTATAACATTGTGCCGATAGACTAGACAGCAGTTTCCAGGTGACAGGTTCACTTTAAGCCTTCACCTAATCACTAAATCATCTATTAGTCCTTCCGACAGCAGAAGACTCACATCTGTCTGTGCTGCCTCGGGACATTGGGCAGGTCTTCGCCCTTTTCCATTCTGATCATATGTTAGAACAGAGGGAGGTAATTGGTACAGTAACGCTTCGTTTTTCTCCCTTTTGTCTCCTGTTCCAAGCATCTTTCCTGATCATAGGTTGGATTTCGCTCATATTGCGGCTCCACAATGGAGGGAAACCTGATCCCTGGGTGTCAAAGAGAAGCAGGTTTGATGGAATTTCCAGTGGCAGATGGTGGAGAGACAGGGAGAGAATGAGGCAGCCCGGAGGCACCCGGGAACACAACACCCTGTGACCAACCCAAGGCAAGGTGCAACACTAACAGCCTGACAATGCCCCAGCCCAACCGTGGCCAAGCCGGCCGAACAGAGAAACATGTGTCCAGGAACAAACATGTCCTATGTTCTGAGCCCCGGCCTTTGTCTGCCGCTCTCTACTCTCCGTCCTTCCATCTCCGTCTTTCTCCTCTCGCTGGTATGAAAACCGATCCCTCGCTCAGAAAGAAGCGCTGCCATCTGTACGGGATAAACAGGATTCAATTACCCTTAAAATTCACACAAATAAAGAAAAAGTGAAAGGAAACGGCTTGTATTTCTTTTAGGAGACGTTCTTTCGACTGAGGAGCAGGCAAAAACTTTAAAAAGTAAAATTATGGAAAAGTCACTCCAATGATTTCCAAATTTTTTCAATAGAAGCAGTACAACGGGAGTCCTGAAGATGGTGTGAGCCTATAGTAGTAGCATAGTAGATAAAGATGTGGGTCCATCATGTCTAACTAAATACTCCATTGAACAAGCAGTCCCCTCCGTGGAGGGTATGAATTGTCCTTTCTAAAATTCCCACTTTCATGTTAAAATTCGCCCATTTACCTATAAAAAAAATCATCTCCAAAATCGTATGCAAATGAGCTGAGAAGAGTCACTATTTTCCCCGAGATGAGTCACTTTTAGGGGCTGAAGGGGAACTTTATGTTCGGGTCTATGGTACCTAGAAACTTGCTTTTGGTGTCATTTTAATGATAAGAATGTCATCTTTCAAATAACTTCAAGCTTTTTGTTCCGTGAGCTACAGAATAATAGATATGTGAAGTTAAAGGGAATCTGTCAACAGGAATGTTATTTTTAGCTGGTGACAGATTCCAATAGGCTATTTTAAAAATGACGTTGTCAGCATTCTGAATCATTTCAGTTGTTTATAAAACTTCATTTCACACTACCTGGCTCCCTGTCAGCAGCATGAAGTGAGTCCTGGGGGAACGGGTGCAGCAGCCTATGTGTGAATCAGTCTCCTCATGCATTCTTCCTCTCCTCCACATCATTCCCCTCCCTCCTCTCCCTGGTCAATGCAGTGACAAGAAGTGGGGAGGTAGTGGGATTTGGTTGAGTGGATGAAAAATGCATGATGAGACTGAGACACACACAAATAGGCTTCTGCAGTTGCCCCCCACCGCAGCCTCATCTTGGGACTCGCCACTTGCTGTTGGCAGGGAGCCAGGTAATGTGAAACAAAGTTTTATAAAATATTGAAACGATTCAGAATGATGACAAAGAAATTTTTAAAATAGCATAGCATAGGCTATTGGAACCTGTCACCAGTTCAAAATTACATTCTTGTTGACAGGTTCCCTTTAAACAAGATTTGGATTTTTATCTGCTGCTCACATTTCTGTGAACCTGTATCTCTCAAGCCTAATGCAATTGGAAAGATGAGATGCTTATCTTTAATATTAACATTCTGGGTAGCATAAAGTGCAAGATAATGGCATCTGAAGTGACAGTCCCCTGTCAGCCTCTATAAGTGATTCATTCCTGTGAAAAAGTGACTCTTTCCAGCTCATTTGCATATAACTGTGGAGGTGATTATTTATAGATGGTTGTTTAGTGATGCAAAAGCTGGTGACAGGTTCCCTTTAAAGGGATTGTCTTTGATTCAATCCTGGTGATCTTTAGAGATTGGAAAGCCACCTGAATTGCCTGATGTACAGGAGCTCCACTACGTGGGTCCAACATCAATTTCTAAAAGGGGATCCCCATTTAATTGCATTGTGTCTATGATGTGGGGGAGTCCGTGTGCATCAAGTCACTTGTGAAATTTATCACAAACATAAATGTAGTATTGTAATTAATTCTACGCTTGACATGCTACAACACTGTGCGGGGGAAGCCGCCCGAGGCACCTGGCTACAGCGAGTAGGAAGTGTGCCCAAACCCTAAACCTGGATATAGCACACAATCCACAACCGCCATACAGTGCAATGTAAGCTGGTGTTCTCTGTTATCAGATACTGCAAACTCATAGTACGTCAATGGGACTACTAATAGAGGTCTCTGCCTTCATGCCTACACCTTGCACCCTTTAAAGGGATCTATCAGCATGCGTGACTATGTACTGCAGCTAGTTTTAGGTATTGTCCCTGGTGAGATGTGTAATTACAATTGTGGAAATGGTAGAGGAGTTTACTAGATTTTGACAACTAGAGCTGCTTTCTGACAACAACAGCGCCCCCTTGCTGTGAACAGGCTGCATTTGGAATTACAGCTGACTAAACTGCAATTCCACACACAACCTGTGGGTAGTGGTGGCGCTAACGATGGAAGACAAGTCTTAGTAATGTGCTTTTGACTCTTTTTACCCACAACCGGCTGTATGACCACAACCATCACACGCGCAATAGTTACCATTATCCGTTTTTTTAACATTGAAAACGTTCTCCTTTGTTCTTAGCAACGCTCCAGGGCGGCATCACCTCTGTGTTTACACACGACTATTGCGCTACTACTAGTATTTCCTATTGTGTACTTAATAATCTCTTGTGGTATGCTTAGAGAGCAGTCGTTCTTTAGATTTGGACGCCATCCACGTTCCCCACCCTTAATTAATCTCTCCCCTCATTAGGTAAGGAATGATTGCTGAGCTGGATGGCTTCAGACGTTACTTTCCACGTGCCCCTTCCTCCGTAATTCCTACCACACCTTCCTAAGAGCCTCCATCAGACTCTTTGAAGGGGGGGGGGGGTGATTACAGAACGGCGCGGGTGCCCGGCCTCTATTATTCTTTTTCGGAGGACAATCTAAAGGGCAGGCGGACAGGAAGGGCCACAGTTCAGTCCACCCGCAGATTTGGTTCCTTTCCAAGCAGCCCGACGCCTCGTGTTTCCTCCCTGGCTGGGCAGGAAGGAGGGCAAGAACATTTTAGGAGGAGAGAGGGCATCTTATCATATGATAAGCTACAGCCCGTCTTTAACTCTTGCTGTGACAGACCAGACTACACTACTACTAGTATAACCTCAAAATTAAAGGGATTGTCCGATTTAAAAAAATATCACTCTATTCTGACTCCAGGAGGGCGAAGACTCTCCTATTAAGTCATTCTTCTACTAGCCACACACCCGACATATTATAGACAGTGCCGAAACTTGAAGCTGTCAGGTCCCAGTGCAAAATGTGTACCAGACCCCCAATTATAATGGGGCACATTTACTTACCTGTCCCGTCGCGATCCCCGCTGCGCATTGTCTGATGAGGATTCGTTGTCCGATGAAGATCGTGCGCCCAATATCCTGCATGTGTCGCTTCCCGCTCAGGTCCGCCGGAGTTCACCTTCTTCTTCCCGGTGCATGTGAGTGCTGATGTTGCAACACAATTTGCTTTTTAAATTCTGCGATTTGTGTCGCATGCAAGCCGGCACCGATGTGCCACAATCCGATCGCGTGCGCCAAAAACCTGGGGCAATTTAGCACAAAACAGAAAAAATTGCGAAACCCAACGAAAATGCGTCCGACGGACCCTTAGTAAATGTGCCCCAATGTGTTGTCTATAGCAATGTTCTTCTGATATAGGAAAGATACACTATATGGGCCCCCTAAGCCTTGTGGGCCCAGTTGCGACCACATCCTGTGCACCCCCTCAAGTTACGCCCCTGATTATAGAGCCTACAAATATCAAACCTCATTTCACCTGTGGCGGTGGTATAGATCACAAACCGAACCAGAACTCACACACAGATTTGGGTTGCAATGGGACGTGACAACCCCTGATCTTTTGCTTCATTAGTGTATCCAATGACATTCACCTCCATGGTCGCCATAAGATGCTACATTACCCCAGCAACAGAAGTGTATACCTGGAGAGGATCTGTACAAATATTTGTTTTTTAAAGGGGTTGACCTACTGAACCATTCCTTTAAATCAAAGCCCAGTGACCTAGGGCACCCCAGCTGTTGTAAAACTACAATTCCTAGCATTTATGTGCATTCATCTTCTGTAAAAAGAGATATTTATGTGAATGAGCAATGCTGGGAGTTGTAGTTTTATAACAGATGAATTACCAAGGGTGATAGATTCTTGTCTTAAAGGGATATTTACCATCTGGAAACCTCCTTCTTAAAATAAAAATATAATATTTTACACTTACAAGTGGGTGAAAGGGGGGAGCGGATTAAGACCACCATGGGCCCTGGGCTGTATAAATATATTATAGCCCCTACAAGACTGGAATCACTTCCTACATATGGTACTAGAATCAGCTTCTTGGGAAATGGAATATGCGTCCCTACTGTCTACTTTCAATCTTCAGTTTCCGGACCTTTGGAGGACCTGTAAAGGTCCTGAAATGGCTCATGTGTGCATGTGTATTGAGAGCAGGAACAGATGTATGAGGATTTCATGGGTGAAGGTTCTTTTCAGTATAAAATTTGGTAGGTGTTCTGGGTGCCCATGGGCCTCCAAGAAGGCTTGGGCCCCGGAATGCCACCCAAACCACCTACATTATAATACACTACTGCAGGAATGGACAGTGTCATGTGGGTGGAAGGAGGAGAATGGCTCCTACTAACCTATACATGGATGTACAGTACCATGCAATACTAATTGGGAAGGGGTGATAGAAGAAGTGAGGCTCCTCCCCCAATTAAGTCCCACATTTTCTTGGCAAAAATGGGTTAAGGACATGTAACAAGCGACCTCAGAATTCTGTTTCATGAAAACTCTACTAGAGGTGGGCAGGAGTCCTCCAGGATGGGTGACATTTACAAGTTTGTTCTAATCCCAGACCCCATTTAATTGGCCTCAGTGATGGTTCATATAGTTCTGGTTCCCCCATAATAACAATGCCCGCAGGCCCCATCTCCCTCTTACCCTCCCGGATGGGAGATCCCAGCGCTCGCTGCGCACAGTCTCACTTTACAAGATTACGGGTTCTGTCTCTTCATTTCTCCGGTGGGAAAAGTCTCCAGTCGGAATAAAAAACAGATGCGTTTTCTCCCTAAATTTCTATCAGGAGTGAAGGAGGGGGGGATCTGCGCTTGCCATGTGTGGTTTTTCCTATTAATACAATGCAGGATTTATTATTATGCAGAGTTCCTTTAATCTGGACGCTGACAGTGTGAGAAACAGTAAAACGGGGAGTCAAGGTTATAAAAGAAAGAAAATGGAGGAAAAAAAGGAAGAAAATGGAAAAAGGAAGAAAGAAAAATGAGAAAAGAGAAGTACAGATGGAAGGGGTAAGGAAGAAGTAGCACGGTGGCTGAGTGAGTAGCACTTCTGCCTTGCAGCACTGGAGTCCTGGGTTCGAATCCCACCTAGGTCAACATCTGCAAAGAGTTTGTATGTTCTCTCTGTGTTTGCGTGGGTTTCCTCTGGGTACTCCGGTTTCCTCCCATACTCCAAAACATACTGTTAGGCTGTTTAGATTGTAAGCGCCATTGGGGACAGGGACCGATTTGACATGCTTTGTGCAGCGCTGCGTAATCTGTGTGCGCTATCTAAATAAAGAATTATTATTATTATATTATTAAGTAACATAAAAAGAAAGAAGAAAGATTCTATATTATTGTTGGAGAATATAAGGGTACACTAAGTGCGCCAGAGAATGATGATGGTGCCCACTCCCCCTGGCACACACATCGGATCTATCAGGATGCCCTGGCCTCCTGCTAAATCCCAGCGGGTAGCTATGATATGCTGCCACAATGGGGCACTACACAAGGTAGTGCCATGATTAACAGCACTGAGTGCTCGAAACGCATGGGAGTAGTTTTTTTTTAAATATGAGGAAATAAAGGATTACCCGTATATATATACGCGAGTATAAGCCGACCCAAGTATAAGCCGAGGCCCCTAATTCTACCACAAAAACCTGATAAAAACCTATATTTTTTTTACTCAAGTATAAGCAGAGTTTGGGTTTTCAGCACATTTTTTTGTGCTGAAAAACTAGGCTTATACTCAAGTATATGGTACTATTGTTTTAAAGAAGTGCCGCAGTTTTTTCATCTTTTTGGATTAATCACCACATGGGTTTCCTCTGGGTCCTCCGGTTTCCTCCCACACTCCAAAACATACTGTTAGGTTGATTTGATTGTAAGCTCCATTGGGGACAGGGACTGATTTGGCATGTTCTGTGCAGCGCTGCGTAATCTGTGTGCGCTATATAAATAAAGAATTATTATTATTAAATGGGCAAAGGCTATAGGAAGTGCAGCTCTGCACAGCACGGCATCCCTGTCCGGCGTGGAAGGCGGAGAAGTTGCAATTCCCATCTCAGTGCCAGTAAATTGTGACTTAATCATCTTTGTATGCCTGATAAATCCCCATCATAGTCCCTAGACGTGGTCCTACATCATTAGCGCAGACATTCCTATACCTATCATTGGCGGCGCTGGGTAATGGCGTGTAGGTGGTCACAGCTGATAATTGTGTGCACTGTGTCTGTATACAGCAAAAGACAAATACAAGCCACACCTGATATCAAACCCACATGAGTCCTAAGACCACCCGCATGGTAAGACCACCATGGGCCCTGGGTTGTATGAATATTATAGCCCCTACAAGTCTGGAATCACTTCCTACATCTGGAACTAGAATCAGCTTCTTGGGTAATGGAGGATGTGTCTCTTCTACTGCTTTCAATCTGTGGTTTCAGGACCTTTGGAGGACCTTTTAAGGTCCTGAAATGGCTCTTGTGTACAGGAGTATTTTGAGCAGGAACAGATGTATGAGGATTTAATGGGTATAAAATTTGGTGGTTGGTTTGGGTGGCCATGGGCCCCCTAGAAGGCTTGGGCCCCGGACTACTGCCCAAACTATCAATATTATAATCCACTACTGGTTCTGACCCCTTGATGGAATTCTTAGGAACCAAATGCTACTGATTTCTTCATAACTATTTCTCTTCACCAAATACAAAGATTTTTACCGCATCTTAAGCCAAATGTCCGGAACACATTAAAATAAACAAAATAGCAAAAAAAAGAATAGAAATATGTGGCGCTATTAAAGGCGAGGGGACAATGATCATCAGATGATGAGTGACAGTGGAGTGGATGGAGCTGGAGCAGACATGGGTCACAGATCATGAGACAGTCTTGAGAATTTTGAGCAAGTCCCAAGAAAAGCAGTGAAAATTGTCGCTTTCCAGACGGAGCATCTTTGCTGCGTTACAAGTCATCGTAGAGTGACCCCGAGCCGCATCGTCTGAGATGTATCCAGGCTCGAGACGTCGGGTTCACAATTTGTTCACTTTGTGTTCTGGGGCTGGAAATGTTTCTTCCAGTAAATAAACAGAATCTTGCAGAAAGTTTCCTTTTGTTCCGCTGTTTATTTCACTATTTGTACAGCTGCAGGACTTCTTATTAGTCCTTCATTTACAACAAAAGATTCTACTAACAAACAAAGCAATAACCTAAAAATAATGCGGAAAAATGTGGAGAGATTTGTTTGTTTTATCTGAGGGGTTGTGTCCTAAAAACTGGGAAAGAAGGTCCTTAAAGGGAACCTACCACCCCGATTCTACCTATAAAGGAAGAAGTAGGTGGATGGATGGGACGTGAGGAGAGCCCTTATTTGGGCTAATCCCCACGTCCCGGGTGTCTTTTAGAAAACTTTATTGTAGCTATATGCTAATTTTTTTATGCGGCTACTGGGGCGTGGAGTAGCCGGACATGAGGCTACTAGTCGCGGCTACTCCACGCCCCAGTAGCCGCGTTACTCCCCCTACCAGGTAATCTTCGGCGCACAGCTCCTGGTAGCTGCGCGCCCTCGTCCGGGTCCCCTGCGTTCTGCGCATGCACAGTGCGCAGGCCTTCGGCTGCGCGGCCGCGGCTCCGGGGCAGGAACTACTGCGCATGCGCAGTAGACGGGGGACTCGGACGAGTTTTCTAAACGACAACCGGGATGTTAGGATTAGCCCAAAAAAGGGCTCTCCTCACGTCCCATCCATCCACCTACCACCCCTTCTACCTTTATAGGTAGAATTGGGGTGGTAGGTGCCCTTTAAAGAGACCTGACACTGGGTTTTACCCCCACTAAATTACTAGTCCCTCGGGTAAGGGATGAAATGTTGTTTCTATTATTACGTCTTTTATGTGAAATCTTTCCTACTTACCTTAGAAAATTTCCCCTAATGTCAGGCAAAAATGACTTTTCTCATTGCATTTGCACACGAGATGAGTCAAGTTTAGTGCTTGCAGGGGGAGAGTCAATTCCAAAGCATCCACCTTTGTGTCCATAGCACCTAGATCTTTCTCTGCAGCTTGCATTTCCAACAATGTTTTTAGCTGTTTGTATCTCCACTTCTGTAGCTCATGGAACCACAAGCCTGATGTCATCTGAAAGATGGGATCGCTATCTTTAATAGGACACAAACAGCTTGTTTCTAGGAACTACAAAACTGAAGATAGGGGTTTCTGAACTGACAATCTCCCTGCAGCCTCTAAACTTGACTCATCTGATGTGAAAATGAGGTGAGAAGAGACACTTTTGCCTAACTTTGGGGGAGATTTTTATCACTAAACGATTGATATTTCATATAAAAGAGGGATTTAATAATAATAATAATGTTGTTATAGTTCCAAAAAGGACACCTCATACTCTACCTGTGGAGGCTAGTAGTTTAGTGGGGTAAAACCTGATGACAGGTTCTCTTTAGCGGTACCTTTTACCAGAGTTTACCCTAATAAACTAGCATCCTCTCAGGTAGGATATGAAATTTCCTTTTTAGAATTTCCTAATTGATTGGAAATCTCACCCACTGAGATTTAGTTGAGATGAGTCAAATGTAGAGGCTGCGGGGTCACTTAAATTATAAACAAGTTTCTGGTATCAGGTTAAAGAATCTCATCTGATGTGATCTAAAAGATGACTAAAGCCTGGTTCTAGGTGCTATAGAACTAAAGATAGGGGCGGCTGAAGTGATGCTCTAAACTTGACTTATCTCAGGTAAAATATGAATCTTATTTGAACTATTTCTGTTCTTTTGTAAGTGATGAACTAAACAAAGATTTTAATGAATGTGGCGCCTCGGTTTGAATAGCTGAACTGTGTGGGATTTGCTAAAATATGACTCTTCTCTGATCATTTAGAGGTGACTTTAAAGGTGATTTTTTATAGATAAACGGGTGATATTTCACATAGAAGAGGGAATTCTTGAACAACATTCCTGAGAGGGCTGGTAGTTTTAATGGGTTAAAATTTGTAGACATGTTTCCTTTAAAGGGGATTAAAAATATAGATAACAAATCCACAGGACGGCACGGTGGCTGAGTGGGTAGAACTTCTGCCTTGCAGCACTGGGATCCTCAGTTCAAATCCCACCCAGGTCAACATCTGCAAAGAGTTTACATGTTCTCTCTGTGTTTGCGTGGGTTTCCTCCGGGTACTCCAGTTTCCTCCCACACTCCAAAACATACTATTAGGATGTTGTTTAGATTGTGAGCCCCATTGGGGACAGGTACCAATTTGTCATGCTTTGTACAGCGCTGCGTAATCTGTGTGCGCTATATAAATAAAAACTTATTATTATTATTATTAATAGCTCTTCAATATCAAGTTTTTCAATATCAAGGTCCTATTTCCCTATTCTATATAGTTTTTTTATATTTCGTTATATTTCAATGTTTTTACAGTAAATGGTTAAAAAAAATTACATTTGAAGAGCAGCAACAATTGCTGGCGTCTCATCTGAACCCATGATTAGTGCTCATACAATCTCTGTACAATGTCTATAGTAAAGGATGGGACATATCAAATTTCAATATGGCCAATCCTTCATTCTGCATTGTGATGAGCCACCGGAAGTGTTTGGCATTAACTAACTCCCCTCTCCCTACTGAAGGCACATGCATGCTCAACCTGATCCGAGTATTCATGTTACCTCTTTGGAGGACCCTTATAGTGGCTCCCGAAGTTGGATTGGTCATGAATTATCTCAGCGTCATCTATAGGATCCATTGGATCACAAGCACCAAAATCCTGGAGTGACTGCTGGAGCCCTGGGGGGTTATTTTTGTTTTTAACTAAACATTGGGGGTATTTTTCCTTAACCTTTACTATCCTACAATTTATAGCCCTGTTTTTTAATAATATCTGGATAGACTATGAGGAGGATTTAGTGAAACCTTTAGGGTTAGCTATCTGCATAAGAGATTCTTCTCTCATCGTCCCCATCCATTACCCCTGTAGGGGGCGAAACCTCAGCTCAAGGTCAAGTCAAGCAATTAGGACCTTGACACAAGGGTCGCCCCACCAATTAGGAGACATATTGGACATCTCTGGATTTCTTCTGGACGGAAAGTAAGTGCCCCCCAACTCCTAGTAATGATGTCTCCGCAATTCGCACACACTCACGCGATTG